>JAANSN010003101.1:0-20219 GCA_036850665.1 Dicranocentrus wangi | reverse complement strand
TTTTTTTTAAATTCAATAATCAAGATAATTAATATTTGGTAAATAACCCATTACCCCCATGAAAAGGGGTGTCCCGCTATACTCTATGTGCGGAGGATACCCATGCAAATTAAATGGAAGGCAACATTACACAACACACCTTCTTAAAAGGGAAATGGAAGGCTGCCTCGATTAATTCAAGGGCAGGTATGCAACAGGTTTGGAGCATCTTTCAAAGCCGGAATCCTACTGCTGCTGCTGTGGAACAAGCCAATGACGCTCGTCATGACCGGTTTACTACCTCTTCGGAAAATCTGGACAGGAAGGAAATGTATATAGTGCTACTGGTAAAATACGGCTTCTACCTGAGCCGGGTTCTGGCTGCCTGGTATCCCGCCACGGTTCTCTTCATGTTTCCTTGCTACTCTATAAATCCGATGATAAGGTGGATAACAACATGCTGCTGCTCTGCTGATGATGAGGGGATAATATCGACTAACTCTGGATTCAACAATCAATGTCTGATTCATGCCTTGGCGTATTTCTTCATGCTGCACTTGACCGCGTTGGCATACTGCAGTTGCATCTGTGTGACGTCCACCCTGATAATCTTTCCGATGACCATTCGAGTTGTGTTGAAATCCATTAGGGAGAAGGGCTTCACAGGTGGGGCTGATGATGGGTCGGCTGGTAGGATCACCAACATGATGAGGAAAATCCGAGAGGTAGGCCTCCTTTGCAACAGATTCAACGAAATACATCGGGTGGCCGTGACTGGGTTGTTTGTTGCTGGCTTTCTGGCGGTCGAAATCGTGGCACTCTACTCCGCAACTCAAATGTCAACATCCAACATTCTACTCCTTCTCTTCATGGCTTCAGTGGCATTCATATTTGTTGCTATGCACATTTGCCTTCAGCAAACCATGGCGGATGTTTGGACCGACTCGGGTAAAACCTTGAAATGGCTGAGAGGACAAGGGCGGCGACAGGGATCTCGCGGCTTTTTTGACAAGTTCCAGAACTCATGCAGACCCCTCAAAATCCTGTTTGGGGCGAGTAACTTCATTGAGCAGGAAACGCCCATTATCACACAAGGATTTGCTGTCACACAAACGGCAAATCTGCTGCTCCTTCTCCGATAATTATTCCAACTTTCAATCAATCAGACCAGACCAGCAGCCGAGCCGCTTGTGTTTCATTGAAAATTGGGTCAGGGTCACCTAACCTGTCCTAGATCATCATAGCTTAGGTAGTACTTATTTACATCTGCAACAGGGTCAGTTTGAAATAATGCTATTGCTTATGGCTATTGCACGCACTAAATAAAAGCTTCGCATCACAGTATGCATGTCAGAAATGGGATAAAGCTTTCGAATGTTGTTCACGGTATAGATGGCAATTAGAAGAATTATAGTACTACATACATATTATATTACAACTACCAATAATAGTCATACTATTAGTTATACTGAAAAATAATCCAATCCATCATATAATTACAGAATAATACAAAAAATATAACACTGTCTAAATACATTCTAATCATATAACATATAATATAATATATCATAGTTAATCACACATATTGCTGAACTGAATAATATATAATATAATATTTGTTGCGCCATTATCGGTTGAGCAGTGTTTGGCAACGTGGGACGCGACTCAAATTTTCAATTTCAGAATATTTTTTTGAGAATATATATCCAATTTGCTGCTGGTGTTGGAGGGAGATTTCGTGTGGGACGGACGGAGCGTTTTAAATTCGGGGTGTTTATTCTAGGGAGGGTTCAGTTCAGGTAGTTAATAATAATAGAAGTATGTAAATTGAAAAATATCGAAAAATATCCAGAGCTGTCGGCAGAGTTGACATTGCAAGATTAATATTATTAAAAATTTAAAGAAAAGTTTTACAAGTTTTTTTTTAAAAAAAAGTCAAAATACTAACAGTGTGATTGTCTAATTTCATTATTATTATTTGTTATATATATATTTCCAGTGTATCACTGCCGCCTCCGTTTTAGCTGTCTCATTCTGGATAGTATATTCCTGCCCCACAAGAGCATTTTCCACAAGAATACGTCGTGATGGTGGAGGTGATGATGGTGATCCTGGGAGTCGTCAGATTAGATTCAACTATTCAATCTGCCACGACGCGAAAAACATGAGCGGGTTGACGCTGAGCGATAAAAACACGGCCAAAATTGTGATGGGCACAATTTTTAAGATGATTATTGCTCACAAGGATCCCGTGAGCGGGGATCAAATGGGAGATTATGGCATGATCGACTTTATCCTCCAAGCAGTGCAAATTTATTTGCAGCGACTTATATCTCCAGAGACGTACATCAGGGGTGAAATTTTTTTTTCGATTGTCTTTATTCTTTGGAGCAACATTTTCCTTTTAAATGTGTCTAATTATTTCACAGAAAAGGGTTACCACAAACGAGTTTTACTCCACCGGGGCATACCTCCTCCTCTGTAATTCAGCGGTCGGGTTGGGATACGCCATTTGGAGGGCACTAGACGGGGCCTGGTACGGATTCGCTTGTGGAGGCCTGATCCGCACCATTATGATGGTGGTTATTGTGGCTCAGTTGTTTTTGAGACTGAGGCGCATCTTGGCCCGCCGACGGGAGTCTGTGTATCCCAAAAAGAGCAGTTTTTGAGAGGCCCAATTCCATCATAATCCCAATAATAATCAATCCACTGAATTTGGATTTCATCCGGTTGAAGCGAGCCCAGCGACAGCTGCAAAGAACAGCTTTCAAAAAACTTTTTAGTTTTTAACTAATCCTTTTTATGGCCCAGAAAACAAGAAGTGGTTTCGTATTTCTGAAACCAACTACAAAAATATTGCAAATAAACATAGTAATATACATAATTATGCTGTTTGGCGTAACCAACCACAAGAAGTGTCGGTTGAATTGAAGACTACCTATATATAACTACGTATTATTTAGAGTAGAGAGTAGATAGTCAAAGGATAAAAGGATAAAAGTAGATAAAAGGATTTTTTAGTACATCGATTTCTTTCTGTAAAGAAAATCGATTTCATTTCATATCTCTCTCTCTCTCTCTCTCAATTTCTCTGGCTCCACGAACGAGCGTGTTTTTCTTCTTTGTGAGAGTTGTTTACACGTTCCAAATTTTTTTAAATTAAAATTTATATACGTTGTTGATTAGATTTTTGAACTAGTGAAAAATAATCCTAATGCTGCTGCTATGAGTATATTAGACAACTCCACGCATTCTCCAGAAAATCCATTTAAATCTACGAAACTACATACCTCTAAATACAACTACCCTGACTTTTAGCATGAAGCATGAAGCCTAAATAATTAGCAAAAAACAAAAATGCATGACTTGGTATTTGATCATGATCACTGATCATGAGTATATAGGATATATGGTCACCTTCGGGTCAGTTTAAGTTTTACTCATTCTTTTTCATATCCTATCCAACCTTTTTTGAGATAGGATAATATATGCTTTGCTAAAAGATTTACACGAAAATACAAAGAAAAGGTAATAGGACAAACGGAGTAGTAATAATGTGAATGGAAATAATGTTGTGTCTGGCGAATATAAAACCGAGAGGGTCGTAATATGTTTTGTCACCAAGAAAAATAATAATTAGAGACCTAAGCAAGTAATATTGATTATGGACAGATGAAAATTAGCAGAAGAAGAAACGGACCAGATGGCTAATGACCATGAGACGTGAGGAGAGACAGGACTGGACCTAAATTAGGGATGGTGGTGTTGGGTTTTTTGTTTGTTTGTGGCAATGTAGATTCATGGGTGGTGGTATGGTGTCAAGTTCAAGGCTTGATTTATTGTGAATTGGCTTTTCCTTTTCTATCCTCCCACATCGACCGTCAAATTGGTCCCATCAATAGAAACAGAACAATACAAATAATGAAATTAGCTCGGTCCATTTCCTTACTCTTATTTATTGCTCATCAATCCCATCCCCCAAAAACTCTCACTTTTTCCCATTTTCCTTTCCTTTTGCATTATTTTTCTTCTGCTTCGATCGCGTTCTTCTTCTTCTTCTTTTGCTGGAGGCTGGATGGAATATGCAGCAGGAGCGTCAGTCTCAGCTTGCCTGTCCACCAAACAACTACTTCCCTTTTTTCTCTCTCTCACTCGCTAAATTCGGTGTAAAATCAGCAGCATATCCTCCAGCCAAGATGCCAGGAGAAGCCGTTTTGGAGTAAATAAAATTTTTTCAGCAGAATAGAAAATAATAATAATAAGTGTAACATTATTGTACTTCGGTAATAATAATACTGGACTGGATTCGTTTAAAAAAATTACTTTACAGGCAAACAGCAGTTCCACTGTGTTCTCATGTGGGTCTCGACTGCGACTTCCAAATCCCGCGGAACAATATCCAAGCCGTTATCGACCACTTCAAGGAGAATCACCATTTCCACGACGGGGCTGTAATGGGAACGCCATTCTCCATAATTCTTGAGGATCTCAAGGAGGCCTTTGAGGAGCCCAGGAAGTCTCTCTGGTCTCCTCTACTAGTACAGTCAGTGGTGACGGGGGAAACTCTTCTTGACCCATTGTTCACCGTGCTCCTTGCGCGCCTGGTCGAAAACAATTTGTCCGTGACGGCCATCAGCATCTCCGACTTGTATCCCGTCGGACCCACCACGGAAATCCAGCCGGAAGACCACCAGGTTTCCATGAAGTATGTCGATGGGGAGAAGAGGGAATGGGGATTGAGTATGGGCACCATTCCCTCCATGAACGTCAAGAACGACTCAATCTGGACGCCAGTTCACTTCCGCTTGCCCCACGACTTGGACCCCGATGATGAAAGTCGGAAAATTGAGTGTAAAATCAGCCCGGCCACTTCATCACCATCTGCTCAGGAGGAGGAGGTGCCAGAGAACATCAGTTGCATTCGGATGAAGCGTGTGCGTGTGGCAGGGGATTCACTTGGTCTAGAGGAGGCACAGCGACAACACGTCCCCCAAGGGGAACCAAGTGGTGAGTGCATGGGTACATGGGGAAATCTGAGAAAGGGGGAGAGGCATGGGGTTATATTTATGGGGCTTGGATATAATAATATAATATTTTTGATTTGGTGGTTGTTGCAGGGAGTGCCGCTAACAACTAGGGGCCCGTAGGGGCCAAGGTCAACCAGGGGACTGGAGCAGCAGTCTCGGGCTCACGAGGAAGAAGAGGAAATGGAGCTGGACCTTTCGGCTCGTCATTGGGCTCCACCTAATTTTATAAATAAATTTTCTTACTGAATTCAATATTCCTCGTAAACACTTTTATATATAAAGTACACTTTTATTTTAATGATGAAACCCAGAGAGAGAGCATTTTTTTGCTCCAATCTCTTTCGACTTGTGGAAAGTATTAGTATTCAACGTAAATCTGATCTTTTTAATACACATATATCTCTTTTTCTTACTGCAAATAAACAAAGATCCGTTCGGGTCTGCTTGTAATAATAATTTAACAGAAACAAAATACTTTCCAATTATTTCATTTCCTGTATTATTTGTTTTCGTTGTCTTGTTTCTTGTATATCATGGGACTAGCAAGCTGTAAATGGCATACAGACAGCTCCAAAAATCACATTGTATCATATTATATTATTTTTATTATTACTATGCTTCGCCAGCATTTCAATATTGATGTTGTGCTTCCTTGTTGAGTCATAGTTTTGCATATCCGAGGAGAGCTAACGCCTTTTTTCATTTCCGAGAAAGGACTGGGGAATTATGTCCGTCACCTACCATAAACTCGAGATAATGGAGAGAGAGAGATTGAGAGACCCTTTTATTGCTTTTAATCATTTTGTTTTTGCCTTCTGCTGGGCTCTAACCATCAAGCTCTCCTCGCCCCTTTGTTTTTCATTCAAGTGGCTCAATCCAGAGTCCCGTCTTCCTCCGCTTTAGTTTTAGGCTCACGACGACGGGTCAAAATATTATCTCACTCACATCAGCAACAAGGCGAGCATTAGATAAAGTTTATTTATGAGAGATAAACGAAAAAATGCATGCCTTCATCCAATGCTAAAAAACCATACCAGTTTGCAAATGCTTAATAATGTTTTCGCTCTAATGGACTAACAGTATTGGTGGTCAGTCGTCATCAGAGCGGTTCTATTTGCTTAAATTGGCCATATCGGGATAAAATTATGTTGAAAAACTTACTCTAAGGTCTTCCATTTCAGGAATATACCAATCAGTTAATTATACCCAACTTTCCTGTTGTAAGATTCGGCCCCCAATAACAGCCAGACGTCCAGATATGAGTCCGTTTTGACCAATCCAATAAACTGGGAATCAAATGTGATAACGATTACATAGGCTCTGGACTAATTACTCACTGCACTCTTTCTTACCTAAAAAGTCGATGATGAGGATGAGTCACAGAAATCGGAAAATGCGTTGCTAGCCTCGCTGGTCTTCTCTACACGCACGCTCCCAATTCATAATACCCTTATCTTTGCCATAATATAATTCCACCGGTATATACATATGCATCAATAAATGGTGCTGCATTTCACACCATATAACCTCTCTAGCTACGGTTTGGTAAGATTTTTATCACGGGAGTATAAACAAATGGACAGAGAGAGAGAGAGAGACAACACAACGTGATACGACAACAGAATCCCTCTATGCACATGCATTCTGAAATTGATGCCATCAAAACAAGAAGCAGAGAAACAAAGACGCGCTTAGTCCCTTGCTGGAAGGGTATTCATTCATACCCTTATTTTTTCATTACTGTTCAGAATGTTGTAAAAATCCCGACCAAAAACAAAAGCTCTCACTTTTTTTCCCCATTTCTTTCTTCGCTCCCCAAAAAAATTCACTTCTCCTTCTTGACCAGTAGCGTCAGACAGTCTCGGCTAACTTGTCCACCAACATCACTTGCACTTCACTTGCCCTTTTTTTCCTTCGCCTTCGCTGCAGTCTCGCCGGAAATCATCTTCCAGTAAAAACAAAATGCCAGGAGAAGCCGTTTTGGAGCGGTCAAAGTGCATTGTATGCAAGGAACTTCCAAAGGACAAAGTGCTCCAGTGTACAAACGGTCACAATCATTGTGAGCAGTGTTTTTCAACCACTCGCCCATGCCAACGTTGCGGAATAACAACTCCTTGTGAAATCCGCAACACATTTGTGGAGCATGAATTGGGTTCACTCGAGCTGGACTGCGATCATAAAGTCAGCGGTTGCGAGCTCAAGGTTAATTGGAAAGAGTTGCGGGCCCATGCTGAAACCTGCATTTTCAGGTAGATTCATCCACCAACGTTTATAAAATTTCGACAGAATACAAAATCAAAAATGTAGCATTATTGTACTTATTATAATACTGAACTGGATTCATTAAAAAAAAATTACAGGCAATTTGTTCCACTTTGCTCCCAAATGGGTCTCGATTGTCCCTTCCAGTTACCTCGGAACAATAATGTCCAAGCCGTTATCGACCACTTCAAGGAGAATCACCTATTCCACGGGTGCTTAATTGGAAACCCATTCTCCTTAATTCTTGCGGATTTCCACGGGGCCTCCCAGGATTCCATGAAATCCTACTGGCCTCCTCTACTGGTAAGATCCGTGATGGGGGGAAATCTTGCCCCCTTGTTCACCGTGCTCTTTGCGAGTACCGTCCCGGTCGGAGAGGGAGTGAACAGGCTGTCCGTGGCGGCCATCAGTCTCTCCGACTTGTATCCGGTGGGAGGACCCACGGAAATCCAGCCGAGAGCCGAGTTTTCCATTATGGCTGTCCGTGGGGAGATGAATATGGGATGGTCATTCGTCCCCTCTCCATCCATGAACTGCAAGGAGCATCTTTCCAACCCTCCATCCCGATTCCTCTTCCATTTGCCCCACTACTTGGACCACGATGGAAGTCTCAAAATTCGGTGCAATATCAGGCTACCCACTTCATCATCTGCTCAGAATGAGGTGGTGGTGCCAGTAGTGAACGTCACTTGCATTCCCTTCGAGCGTGTCGCAGCCTGGGATTCACTCGTCCCTCGTCTGGAGGAGCCACAGCGACAACACGAAGGGGAACCAAGTGGTGGGTGCCAGGTGCATGGGGGAATGTGGGAGCAGATATGCGTGAGGTTATGGGGCTTGGGTATAACATTTTTGATTTGATGTGTTGCAGGGAGTCCAGCTGGCAATGGAGGAGCTAACGACCGTGCTTGACGGGGGCCAATAAGGTCAAGAAGGACTGGAGCAGCAGTCTTGGGTTCACAAGGGCGAGGAAATAACGGAGCTGGACCTCGGGCTCCACCTAATTTTATAATACTTTACTGGTTTCAATCATCCTCGTAAACACTTTTATATTATATAAACTACACTTTTGTAATGTAGCCCACATTTTAGTTAATTATCAATATGAAACCCATAGCATAATTATTGCTCCACAATCTTTTTCGATTAGTGGCAAACATTAGAATTCAACGTAAATCTGATCATTTTTAACACAGATATATATATTATCTTTTTTACTGCAATAAACAAAGATTTGTCTTGGGTCTGCTTGTAATTTAACAGAAACAATAATAATTTCCATTCATTTCATTTGCTGCATTATTTGTGTTCATTGTCGAGCATTAGGTATATATCATTGCACTAGCGAGCGGCGAATGGCATGCAGCTAAAAAAACACATAGCATAATAGGTATTATATTATTATTATTATCATCATTACTATGCTTCGCCATCATTTCAAATTTCAATATTAATGTGCTTCCTTGTTGGTTTCCTTAAAGAGTAGAGTGATTACGCGACCATAGAATGGTCCGTCCTACTTATTTGGCTCCGATTTGTCAATAATTCCCATTCACATTTTCTGACGTGTGGGAAAAAGGGACAAAGGTGAAACCAGCAATATTTTTATTGCTCATAGTCATAACGCATGTATGTATGCAGAATAAGGGATAGGGAATGATGTCTGTCACCTACAATAAACTCGAGATGGAGAGAGATAGAGAGAAAAAGACCCTTACTTGGTCATTTTTCTTTATCTTTTGCTGGGCTCTAAACTCTCCCCGTGCGTCCCTTTGTGTTTCAAGTAGCTCAATCTTCACCCTCCTCTTCCGCTGGAGTTTTAAGTTCGCCATTTCACGAAGAGGCAAAATATCACACTTAGCAGCAGGAGACAATAACATAACAAGCTTGGAGAGGGATCAAAAATATCTGCCTGCATCCACTGCAAATAAACGAACCATAGCAGTCTGCAAATGTTTTCGCTCCAATGGAATTGTAGTGGTGGTGTTCGATCGTCACGTCACCAGAGTGGTTTTGTTTAAATTGTCCATACTATGTGGATTAATAAAATTAGAGAGAAAAAAACTATTGTAGGGTCTTCCATTCCATGCATCATATGAGTCCGTGTTGAGCAACCCAATAAAATGGGAATCAAATGTGAGAACGCGACTGCGAAATGCAGGCTTCCCCGAGCGAACTCTATATATTTCTATTTGCCGTGGTGACAAAGAAAATGTACAGAATGGTGAGAAGTATGTACATTGGGTGGATATGGATGGTGGATTTTGTTAATACTTATAATGCCAAATGCAGGATAGCCAAATTTATTTATTTTTGTCATTATAGTAATGGTCAGCGATTCTGATTAGCGCACAATAACGCGTAGAAAATAAGAAGAGTTACTACTACTACTCCTTCATCGATTCCAAGTTACTAGTTTATATGTTCTAATAGTTTTGTCGTTGACTTGGGCTGTCATCTCAAAAACTCCTTCTCCCGCAATCCCTGCAAAATAGGTGGTAACGTTGAGTCCTCCGTCGATTTTCTGATGAATCAATAACCTCGTAGCACCCTCTTGAGTCAGTTTGGTCTGTAGGTTAAACATTGATAGTTCGGATTAAACAATTTGTCTACAATATAATATATTGGTTTGGTTAGGCTTTAACAAGACTACTAATTAAATGCTCACCTTGGATTTTCTATCATCCCACAGGGTCTCCACGAACTCTTTGCCCAGGTAGACATCCTTCGAGACGCGAACTATATTTGCAAATACGCGAGTCATTTCAATTTTACCAGTTCCTTTTCCATTTCCCTCGTACCCAAACTCAAAGGCATGTTTCGGAGTTTTGTTAAACCGTTCAATCAGCTCATTTTTGTATCCTGCAACATTGCAGAGGTGTATTATTAATGCAATGGAATTTTAATTCCAACAGTAATCCTGTCGGCATTACCTGCCACTTTGAACTCTCATTCGGAAATCATCTTACCCATGTCCTTTAATGACTCCAGAAACTCGCCTACTCCGTACCCTGAATTATAAAAGTATTTCGAAGGGAAAAAGAATTGTACATCGCGGTCATTCTGTGGAGTCCAGCCTAGAATAAAAAAAGTATTAATGTGTACAGGGATCAAATTGTGATGATTTTCACATGTATTTATAGAAACATACCGAGTGCGGGGGTCACAACTAAAATTAATAGATAGAATATACCACCCTCCTCCATCACAATTTTTTAATTAAACCTGGTAAAAGCTTGTCTTAACAGCAGCGTTGCCTATTTGAGGTTGGAGTATTCTTAATTTTATACTTGCATTGCGCGTCAACAACAGTTTACCGCAGCTTATATTATTACGCTGTGTAGTTTTAATTAATACTTGAATCTTGCTCGATTGTGTTACCAAGAAAAGCCATTGTGCTTTGTTTCCAAATTCCCATAAAATGAACTAGGCTCGGAATGAACCGTTTGCACAAAATTGCATTACTTCCAACTTGTTGACCTGTTCTGGTGGAGGCACAGCGACAACAACACGCCCTCCAAGGGGAACCAAGTGGTGGGTACCGGTTGACAAGGGGAAATGTGGAAAGGCAACAGAGGAGCTAACGGCCGTGCTAACTTTTTTTGCCCGGCGAAGCTCAAGAAGGGGGAATGCAGCAGCAGCAGCAGTCTCGGGTTCACGGGGAAGAGGAAACGGAGCTCTGAACCTTCCAGCTCTAGCTCATCCTAAATGACAATTTATATCGTTTTTTTTACTTATTTCAACCCTTTGAACACTTTCATTATATTACACAAATCTACTACACAATTCTACAAGTAGTTATATATCAATATGACACTCACATTTGAATAACATTTTTATGCTTCCAAAATTTTTACTGCTCTGACTAATGTTTAAAGCCTTGTAGTTTTCAATATAAAAATATAGACCATTAGAATTACTTAAAATCCTTCATTTTTTTCATTGAATGTTTTTAACAATGATGCATAACTCAGTAAAACCAATATAAAAAGTTTCCGTTTTTCCTTACGTTTTTTTAAAACTGCAATGTCTCCCTCGTCTCTAGATTTTGACATGTTACATTTGCATTTTATTATCATCTCAAAATCCACCTACACTAAACTTGTGACCGAGAGAGAGAGACCCGTCCTTGATCATTTTTTTGTCTTGTGTGAGGGTGCAGAGTGCTCTCGTCCGTTAGTCCTTCGTATCTTCAGAGTAGCCCAACAAGTTTCCTTGAGTTGTGTCAAACTTGTCAAAATAAGTATACATCTCACTCATCAACAGAGCATAATTGGTTTTATGACGAGCAACATAAATGACAAGGGACAAACTTACTCTGGGTAATAGTAATGGAGAGAGTGCATCATTTTACGTGTGTGTGCGTAACGTAATGCATGATTATTTCCATCTTATGGAATCCACGTTTTGTAAATCAGGAGATAAATGAGAAAGAAGAGACTCAACAAAATTTCCTTCCATCAACTAACCTAATAATAACCTTACTCAACAAAAACAAATATTCTCGTTTATTCTAAAAACATGAAAACCAGAGGTAATTAAGGAAGGGAACATATATGTATTCAGACAATTGTCAAATATATTATATCGCGCTTTTTCCACTCAAAACGAGATCACCAGTTTATTTTTTAAGGACAAATAATACTTTGAGCAAGTTTAGTAGACAATGAACGTAATTGACAGAGAGAGAGAGAGAGGATATTATTGATAATTTTTTATGGCCGTGTGTCTTGTGTGCTGCTACTGCACACTCACCTGTCGTCCTTTCCTTTCTCAAAAGCAGCCGAGTGTCTCTCTCTCTCTAATACATGTCTCTCTCTCTCCTGGGGTTCCATTTCATCCTCATCTAACCGGACAAACGGAAACAGGCAAAATGAAAGAGAATTTCTTTTTTCAGGTTTTGGTTTCTTCAGAACTCACTTGATATATTTTGCATTGGTTTGGTTGGTGGGATGGAATGGAGACTTGCCACAACCACTGCATGAAATAAAGAAAGGTAGGCTTGATGCATTTAAAGTCATGTATTTATATACCCGAGAAGAACCATAAATACCTTTTGTTCGGTTTCATTCTCTAGTTTTTTTAGACCAGACTCACATCATACTAAGCGTCGCATATTTTTTCGCAGCACACGTACGTCACCCACCACTCCCAGCCAAAATGTCAGGAGAATGCCTAATTTTTGTTCCACTTTGTTTCCAAATGGGTCTGCTCGACTGCCCATTCCAAATCCCTTGGAACAATATCCAGTCTGATTAATGCGGAGAATCAACAATTCCAAGAGGATCAAGTTGGAACTCCAATCTCCTTCATTCTTCAGTATTTCGAGGGAACTACCGCGCGCCGCCTCCAAGCTTTCCACGAAAACCCTTCGTCCTCCACTACTCTTCTCAAATTAAAAAAAAAGAAAAGAAATGTGACTAACCATTTATACTTATTGCTATTAATGCTTGCAAATTGACCAGACATTCTTAGCTGAAAAGACAGTTGATCTATGAAACAATAATAAAGAAAGCAAAACTGACTTAAATATGATATGAGTAGTCTTGATTGAGGTAGTAAAAAAACGAGCCCATCCCGCCAAGGACCCGTCCCTTGTCCCACGTCCCTTGTTAATCCCTTTGGGATGAGTTTTGTGTTCATTATTATTGTTTCAGCATTTTTTTCAGCTTCACATTTTTTTCTTCCTCTGTTACACATGCACCTTGTCCAACCAGGAAATTCTGAGAAAGACAGACAGACTACTTATTCTCAACTTTCCATTTATCCTTCCACTTGGATGACATATGACTGACTGCGAAACCATAAATCAATAGAAATTGTAATAAAAAAAAGGTTTTCGTGTATTCCAATCGTAATTCGTAATGGTCACTCTGTTTTTATTGCTCAGATTACCCCCAAGCGTTTGTCTTATATCTATATCATAAATTTTTACATTTTTTTGTTTCTCGTCAAGTCATCAGCCCCAGTTCAAGTTTGGCTTTGGATCTAACCACTTCGCCTCTTCTCCTTCTTTTTGTTAGTAGCACTGACTGTCTCCCAGCTCCCAGCCAAAAAATATGCCCGGAGACGAGCAATTATTAATATTAGAGAAATCCAAGTGTTCGGAATGCAGGGAGCTTCCAAAGGGCACCCTGTTCCAATGTGTGGACGGCCACATTTTCTGCGATCAGTGCTTCTCCATCACTCGCCCTTGTGGGGTTTGCGATAAGCCATTCCCTTGCGAAATCCGGAACTCGGTTTTGGAGCAAATGTTGGACTCGGTGGCTTTGGAGTGTGCACACAAATTTAACGGTTGCGAAATGAGGGTGAGTCGAAAGGAGATTCGGGCTCATGTTGAAACATGCGTTTTCAGGTAGATTTTCCATAGAAAATTGCAAAAAAAGTTTTTTTGGATCGCTTAAGTTATGCTTATTAAAGCTTTGGTTCCAATTTTTGTTTTTCGTTTTGTGACAGGCAATTTGTTCCACTTTGCTCCCAAATGGGTCTCGATTGTCACTTCCAACTACCTCGGAACAATGTCCAAGCCGTGGTCGACCATTTCAGGGAGAATCACCAATTCCAAGTGTGTTCAGCCCGAACCCCCATTTCCTTCATTCTCCAGGATTTCCAGAGGTGCGCCAAACTGCCCACGAAATCCCTCTGGCCTCCTCTCCTTGTGAAAGCCGTGCAGGGGGAAAAACTCGCTCCCTTGTTCTCCGTTGTCCTTGTGAACACCATCCCGGCGGATCACAGCCTGTCCATTGCGTCCATCAGCCTCATGGATTTTTATCCAATGGGACACGCGGAAATCCAGCCCAGAGCCCAGTTTTCCATCAAGTGTGTCAATGAGGAGGGGGAGGTGGGATTCCCCAGGTTGGCATGGACGGTGGTCCCCTTTCCCTCCATGAACTGCAAGGAGCTTCTCTCCAGCGCCCCAATCCGGAATCCAATCCCCTTCCTCTTGTCCCGCTACCTGGATCCCGCTGATGGAAGTCTGACAATCGAGTGCGAAATCATTCCGTACAATTCGGAGCTGGAGAGGCATAGCGTCAGCATCATTTCCATTCCGGTGGAGAGTGTTCCAGGGAGCCGAGGGAATACTACAAGTGGTGGTGAGTGCGGATGTGATAATTAATGCATATATATATATGATTAATTCATTTGGTAATTAATTTGAAAAAGTTGAGCTGGGTGTTGTTATATTTTTTTATCTCATAATATTGTTGTCACTTGTCTAGGGAGTCCCTCTGGCAGAGGGCGAGCTGCCAGCCGTACTTCTTCTCGCGGGCGAAGGTCAGTAGGGAATAATAATGGAGTAGCAGCATCATCGGGAGCTGCTTCACGAGGACGAGGAGGAGGCGGGGCTGCTGCTGCTGGACCATCCGGCTCGGGTCATTCCTAAAAACGTTTGTGTGGAATGTCAATATTTGGAATCTTTGTTTTTTACTGATTGCAATCCTCATTTAAAAAAACTATTTGATATATAAATATTATATATTATGACTTTAACTACATTTTGTAGTTAAAAATATTCTCAAATATGAAAAATACATTATTATTGTAAACAAAGTTCAAAGAAAATCCTCCAATGTATCTCTCCCTCATCTCATTATGATGCTATATTATTTAACACCAGCAGAGCCATAGCCACTTTCTTTCTTTCCATTGCCACGCGCCTCATAATCAGCACAACTCTCTGTGATCAACTAAAATAATACTGCTTAAATTAAAAACATATATACCTACACGCACGCGCATATATATAGCGATATAGTTTGTTGTAAGCAACCATAGGTATCAGTTGCATGATCTTATGGATGCGATGAATGAATGAATGAGTGAATATATGAAAGTGTCATTTTTTAGCACTTCTTTGTAGGATTTTGTCTGAAATGAAAAAATATAGGTAAATTCTAAATCTGCTGCAACTATCTCAATTGATAAAAATTCCAACAAAAATGAAAATTTAATTGACTATGCTGTCAAATTCGCTTTATTATGTAGTAATATTTATTTAATTCATATTTTTAGGTATATATAATAACTGCAATGTAAATAAATTATAAGTAGTATATTAATATAATAACAAAGGGTCTTGAGAGGATTAATATTGCAACAGGCAAAAAAATTTTTCCCTAAATTATATAAGTATTATTAGTAATAGGTGTTTCATTTCGAATAAACCAGAAATTGTGGAAAACATTATTGCAGAAAAGAACTCTTTTATAAACCTTTAATAGAAAAAACCACGAAATCAGACTAAATTTTTGTGTACTATTATGTAGTTTATATAATAATAAATAATAAAATAGGTGTATGAAACTTTATATTATCAGATTTATATTGAGAACCACAAGCCTAAAAAACTCCAGTCAAGAAGACACGCTCATAATCAAAAAAAAATTGGTATATAATTAAAATATAATAACTACCAGCAAACGGCGATTCCATATACATTTAAAATTAAAAAAAAAAGAATTTTGTATTATTTACAGCCATAATTACCTATAAGATATATCTGTATCAGTAAAATCCATAAACTGGCATTCTCGACACAAAATATTTTTAGCCAGAGGTGCTGTTGTGAGCAAGCAAACTGCTGCAGTTTGATTTGATTTTGTTTGATTAGTTTTATTTATTATTAATAGTTCAGTTAAATCAGTATCAGTCACGTAGTTCAGTGCATGTGCATGGACAACCTCATCTGCTGTGACTGTCGCCTCCGGCTGGTGGCACCACGCCCACCACTAGCTCGTCCTCGTCCTCTGCCGGCCGGGCTCTCTAAGAAGACAACAATATATCAAAAATCAAAATATTCATTATACATATTGTTACATAATATATTTTATTCATGACTGACACTAAATTATTACTACTATCACCTTACCACTTGATGAAGTCGCTGGTCGGAGCAGTTGTTGGACTAAATTATCCTCCTCGCCAGCAACGCCAACCCCATTATTATTGGCATTATGATTATCTCCGCCTGGAACACGCTGCACAGGAATAGAAATAATGCCCTCCTCTGACGCGACCATTTCTACATGATGATCAGTGATTGTACACTCGATTTTCAGACTTCCATCCGGGCTGGAGTAGCGGGAGAGGAGGAGGGAGACTGGGAATCGGTAAGGACTCGCCGACAACAGCTCCTTGCAGTTCATGGAGGGAAAGGGTGGCACACCATTGGAGAGATTGGCCACCCTCCCACTGTCACACTTGATGGAAAACTGGGCGCTGGGCTTGGCGTCAGTGCAAAGTCCGCCCACCGGAAAAAAGTCCGCGAGGCTAATTGCCGCCACGGACAAATGGCTGTTGGAGTCAGAGGACGAGGACGACGAGGGGATGGTGCTCACAAGGAACACGGAGTACAAAGGGGTGAGTTTCGGTCCCATCGTAGATTTTAGTAGAAGTGGAGGCCAGATGGATTTCCTCGTGGACAGCTTGGTGGCGGCTTCCTGGAAGTCCTGAAGAAGGTAGGAGATTGGGGTTCCGAGGAGAACCTCTTGGAATTGGTGATTCCCCATGAAATGCTCGATAACGGATTGGATGTTGTCTCGAGGGATTTGGTAGTGGCAATCGAGACCCATCTGGAAACAAAGTGGAACTAACTGCCTGCAAAAATTAAGCAAAAATAATAAGTAAATTGGAACTTGATTGGAAATTTTTCGTTATTTTGTGGAACAAAATGTCGTAATTTTTGCATTTTTCTTCTGTGCAGAACCTACCTGAAAATGCAGGTTTGAACATGGGTCCGAATCTCCTTTCGGCCCACCTTCATTTCGCAACCGTTCCCCTTGTGCTCACACTCCAACTCTAAATTGTCCAATATTCCCTCCAAAGCCGTGTTCCGGATTTCATACGGAATTGGCCTGCCGCAAACCCCACAGGGGCGAGTGATTGAGAAGCACTGATCACACAAAACGTGGCCGTCGTGACACTGGAACACCTTGCCCTCTGGAAGTTCCCTGCATGCCGAGCATTTCCAATTCTCCAGTTTCCAAAGGAAACGACCCGAAACTTGGGCGTCTTCTTGTGCCATTCTGACTTGTGTGGGTGGTGGTAGAGCTTCTGATGATGTGAGAGAGTGACAGACGAGTGTGGTTAGGTCGAAAGCCAAGTTTGGAATGACTGTGCTGAAGTGCTGCTGAAGGCAATGACGACGACGAAAAACAAGGTGAGAGAAGTGAATATGAGCCAAGAAGGTGAGCTGTTTTTATTATCCACCTTGTTGAATGGGATTTTACTATACACGACCCTTCAAGTCCCCCGACAAAAACCTGTTGTTTCTGTCTGTCTGTGTGTGTGTATGTTTTCAGAAGAACAAAGGATTGGAAGGGTGAGGAAGACTCTTTTCAGAAGACTGACAAGGGAGATTAAAGGCAACCTGGAGTAGAAACGTTAAACCAGCCGTACTGGGGTCAAAAAAAGCTTGTGAAATATGGAAGGAAGGGAATGGGCACAACAAAAAAACATTTTTTTCAACCAAACTTTTTTGGGAGTAACTTGGGACGACAGGTTTAGGTTGGGTATGTTTTCCTGGAAAGGTAGTAGGTTTAGGTTTATTTATTACTACCTTTAAACCTCAATACTTACCTACATCCTTATATATATATCCTTATATACATTAGAAAAAAAATGGGGAACGGATACAGATCATCTTTCAGAACCCCTTTTCAAATGAAACCTTTTTCATCCAATATCCAAGTCCTATTTTGTTTTGTAATTCATTTTTCCCGTGTAATACTTTTATTACTACCAAATAATAAAACGCTATATATATGTATTACATTTGATAAGCGACTTGCTTGGGCTTGACTTATTTTGACCCGGCTTGGGTGACGTTGGTTGGTGTGGTGGTGGTGGTGGTGGTGGTGACGGGTTTGGAAATGAAAAGATTTCAGTGACTAAAACAACAACCAAAGCCATATTTGTCAAAAATAAGAGGCTAAAGGGGAACTTGAGGGAATGCATTTATTGGAAGGTGGTGAAGGTGGTGATTATTGGTTTAAAAGAAGACTCTATAGTCGACTTTGTATGTAGAAAAGTAATAAAACCGCATGCCTAGGCTAAGCATTGATTGGGTATTTAAGCGGGTCGAATATCCCTTTCCAACAGGGTGCCTTAATTTTGAGCTAAGCTAAGTCTTCCTCTCTGTAAAATGTATATAATGACTAATTTAATCCCGTGCGTCACTTTTACTTGGTCACATTTTTTTACCAAACATATCTAGTGGTAAAAAAACAGGAAAAAAATGTTTTGGAGGAATCAAAACAAAACCCACGTGTGTTCTCACATGCCACATCCATCCACTCCGCATCACTAACATCCTTCACGCTCTTCTGCTATGATCTAGCTGAATGTAAAAACTTCTCGTTGGGAAAGACAGTATTTTTTCACTGTTTTTTTTAGTATTTTAGATTTGAAATTGAAATGCAATTTAGTTTATGCAAATATAAACCTTTAAAATAATTATGAATTTGGGTTTCGTAAAAAACGTTATCCATGTGACGACTTGTATATTGGGATGCAATGTTGTTTTTTTTGCAAAGTTTAAAAAAAATATCATTGGAAGATAATAATAAGAAATCTAAGAGTTTCAGAAAAACTGCTAATTTTACCATGCACGCCAAAATAAGGGGGGAAATAGTTTATCGAACTGTTGTTTTTATTATTTGTTGCCGCTCCTCATTTATTATTATATACCCATTAATGACAACGAAATAAAAGACTTACAACTTAAAATTATATATTATATTAGAGTTAGTAGTGTGATGAAATGGCTTAACTAATACATTTATTAGCACCATTTTAATAAAGATTAAAAAGAAAACTAATCTGGAACCAGGAAATGTTCCAGGTTTCATATTGACATATCAAAAGTATGTAGATGAATTAATTTTTTGTAAGTACACAAAATAGTTGGCAAAAGGATGATGGAAATCTGAAAAAAAATCCATCATACACATGGACTTATGTAATTCCACTTCCACCAATTTTAGAAGCCAGAGTCCGACACAGATTTTCGAGGTCCGTTTCCTCGTCATCGCCTTCGTGTGCCATTATTCCCCCTTGAGCTTCGCCCCCGGGGGAAGCACGGCCCCGGCTGGTAGCTCACACTCCGCTTCCACACGGGTTATCTAAAAAAAACAAAATAATTTATGAAAAAAATTAAATGTCCGCCTTTCGAAAATTAATCATAATTAAAACAAAATTTACCACCCATCCTCACCTGTATTATTATTCTCCACGGAGAGGAGTTGCCCTCCTCCACCTCCACCCGGAACACGCTCAACAGGTATGGAAATGATGCTGCTCTCTTCCGCCACATCCAATGCAGAGGTCCACGACGTGATCCCACACTGGATTTTCAGACCTCCATCGGAGCCCATGTAGCGGGAGGCGAGGAGTGGGATTGGGTTCCGGATTGGTCTGCTGGAAACAAGTTCCTTGCAGTTCATGGAGGGAAAGGGCTCCATAGTCAACGAGAGACTGGGGAACCTCCTCCCCCTCCCACTATCACACTTGAAGGAAAACTGGGCTCTGTTGGCATCCTTAGTTCCAAACAGCTTCTGGATCACTCTGGATCCACTGGCATCACCCTTCTTGATGGTATACCCGACCAGGGGAGCGGCTTCCGTCGGGGCACAAAAGTCGGAGAGGTCGATAGCCACCGTGGACAAACTATTGGCGGAGGGCACGGTGCTCACAAGGAAGACGTGGTACAAAGGGGCGAGTTTTTCCCCAATCGTCGTTTTCACTAGCAGAGGAGGCCAGAGGGTGGTCACGAAAAGCTTAGAGGTGGCAGCCGCGTAGGTGGCTTCCTGGAAATCCTGAAGGATGAGCGAGATAGGGGTTCCGACGAGAACCTCTTGGAACTGATGATGCTCTCTGAAATGGTCGACAACGGACTGGAGATTGTTCCGAGGGATTTGGAAGGGGCAGTCGAGCAGACCCATTTGGGAACAAAGT
>JAANSN010003100.1:0-20221 GCA_036850665.1 Dicranocentrus wangi | reverse complement strand
TGGTGGACTTGTTTGTACTTTATGCACTTTTCGTTGTACTTTATGTACTTTTTCTTTTAACTTTATGTAGTTTTCATTATACTTTGTGTACTTTTTCTTTGTACTCAGCGAGCTTTCTTATTGTGCTTGACGTACTTTATTAGATTAGAATATTAACAAGTTAAATCTTCGTTCGTCGGTTTCTACTTGGTCACAAAAATGATAACAAAAGCCAGCAAAACGCTGTTTAAATAGTATACCAACTTCCAGATCCCCTTTGGAGCGTTACCCTTCGCTTGGGATTTCCACCGAAACGAATTTTCCGAGTGTAAATCCCCCGTCTGAATCACGTTCCTTCTCTCATTTTCCCTCATACTCGTCCCGTATTTCATTTTCATCACGGGCCAGCTTGCCCTCGTGGAGCTCACAGACGGGATCCTCTCTCACTCTCATTCCTCCTCCCAATTTGGTGGGGCCTGGTTGCGCTGCTCCTCCTCCAGAACTGCTTCAAAACTACGCTGCCCACTTCATCCGGCGCTATATGAGAGGGTATCAGCCGGATCAGAGCGTCTCCATCTGGATTCTTGACAGGGACCTTGGAAGTGGAATGGTTTGCCACTGCACCATGTCTGTCGGTCGCTCGCCTACACCGGCTTCAACTGGCACTTTCCCTTTTCCCCTATATTCCCCAGAAACTGGACAATCCTGAGGGGATTGACAACCCTGTCACTCACGCAGTCGGCGCCGTCCTCCTTTGGTACCTCTCATGTCAGTTGTTGGAAAGTTGTGGATTGGGGATTGTCAAAAGGTTTGCCTCCTTTTGCAGGCCAATGAAGAAGCTGGGTTATGGAACCACTTTCATGATTAGGATGTAGGGGGAAGGGAGTATTGCGGGGGAAGTTCATAATGCTCGCTTACGTTTAAGAACCCGTATTTCATTTGTGTTGTAGGAAATATTGATTGAAATGAAACCCAAATTATAGGTGGATATATAACACTAAATTATACTCAAATTTAAGGTATTTTTTGTTTCATTAACCTCAGCATATCTCGGCAATCCAACTTGTTCATTTTGACTGATTATACTTCTGGTTTTAAATTTTTGCCTTGTAGCTGTAATGGGATGCGTACAAGCTCTAGCTAGCAAACGACACAGCACCAAGTCTCAAACGACGCCACACACCTTTCCCACCAAATATATATATACATACGCTACTTATATGTATTGGTTACAAGGTATAAGAAAAGAAGATATATTAATTAAAGGTATGAAGCGGCGGCGAGCAGCTTTAGTCACTTCTTCACGGAATCCCTACTAGTACACATCATTCCCTTGAGCTCTGCTCGACTATTGCATTTCCCACCCACCTCTTACACTTGACATATCTCAGTTAGCTAATAGCTAATGGCAATGAGCCACTACCATCCGTTATCCGTGTGCGAAAGGCAACCGAACGGAAGGAACCTGCAGTATAGTTCCGTTTAAAAGCATTCTTAAACCTGAGGAAAAATAACATTTTTGAAGGAATATAAACCAACTTAAAGCGGGATAAAGCAAAGCATGTCAATCAAAAAACTAGCATATCAATTCATGCCAAGGTCAATTAGCATAAGCACATTATACATAATTGCTAAAATATGGACATAGACAAGGAGTTTCCATTCAAGCATTACGCCAAGCTACCACAGGAAAACAACATATGAAAATGTATTGACACCCAATGGTTACAAAGGCCTAATGAATCATAATGAATAAATTTTCGCGCGCTACCTTGGAATCCACAAAAAACCGCTAAATATGCGCATGAAGAAGGTACTCTCATTACGTTTCATAATGCTACCTGAAAAACACCAAAAGCCCCTTTACGTAAGTCGTCAAGAGTCACATGGAGTTAAAAATGCGGAAAAAGTACGTAACCATTTTTTCAACATAATCTGTTTCATGCATCACGTATCTATGACTCAAGTATAAGTATAAGTACGACATGTTTTCTCAGGTACTTTTATAAATTGAGGTACTTTTACGCAATCCTTCCCGAAACTTTTCCTTCTTCTCCCATTCTTTTCTTCGCTATTTTTGCAAACCACACTTTGGGTACCATATTCTGGAACTTTACTTTATCCCTGACAACATACACAACATGTAGATAGGTTAGAGATAATATATGAATGTCCTTGGCCCACGATTACGTCCATCGAATAATATTTTTTTTATTTTTCCAAACTCCACTCAAACATGAATAGGGACGGATGAGCTGACCAGGTTACGAACGAATCATGTTGGCAACACGTAACAACTTTGCAGCATATTATGTGGGAATTAACATCAGTCAGAAATAGTACGCTTAGAGAGGATGCTGTCGGACTTAGAGAAGCTTGCATTTCAAATCCAGTCATTTCTTGCTGGCTCATTCCTTCCTCCATTCCCCCTCCGCTGGAACCCGGACTACTCCAAGCTGGTGGTAAACGGGCCAAAAGTGAAATGGTTCCCTTGGTTCATCCTGATGTCGTGGTGCCTCTGCCTGGGCGCCGCAGGTGTTGCTGTGATAATCAAGAACCATTTTTGGGGCACAACCGTCAACTTTAACTTCATCAACGTCGGGATCCTTAGCTTATTTTGGTTAGGAATATTATTGATATGTGCGGTAAGCCTGGATATAGCAATGCATGCGGACAAGTACACGGTCACTTTGAACAAGCTCCTTGAAACGAAGGTCACGCTTGAGCAAGGTACAAAAGATACGATTTGCCTAATATATTTTCATGATGTGATGCCAGAGTGTATTAATTTAAACAAATGCGTTTTGAAACAGATTTCGGAAATAATGCGTTGCAAACCTGGGACGCACTAATGGTACTGGTGAGTCTCGGCGTCGGCTCCTTGCACATTCACACAACATTCACGTGCATTTACTCAAACTACGACGTCACCTACTTTATCCTGGAAGACCTTCTCCCGAGCCCCTTGTGCAGGGATTTTAGTCACATTATTTTTGCACTGGCAGTACGGATACTGGCTAATTTTGTAGCGCTTTTAGAAGGTGCCAGAACCCTCTCATTTATATTTTCCCTGGCTCTCTTATTTTTCAAGAATTCCTTTGCCATTTTGAAAACTTGCAAATATCGGGTAAAATCCCTTCAAGTCATTTTTGACCTGTACACCAGTCTCCAACTCATTTTTCGAAATCTCGAACTCTGGGTCCGCTACTGGATATACTGCATCATGTGGATTCTCTTTTGGATCAACGTGGGGTGCAACTGGATAATGGTGCGGGCTGGTAGAGCCCACTTTCTCCTGGTTTATCTGCTGCTTGACGCGCTAGCATTGACACTCTCTCTTGTACACGTCTTCATTCTCCCAGAGTTTGCAAAAATAAATGGGCTGAGCAGCTCGGGGATACAGTTCCACCTGAGGAGGGCCAAAGGGCTGTATGCCATGAAGCATACAAAGGACTGTAAGTGGATATTAAAGAGCTTGAGGTCCGTTCGTCGCGTTGAAGTGAATTATGGTGGGTTCTGGGCTATTGACAAAGCATTTGTGACGGCGTACTTGGCAATGCTGGTAGACAGGTCATGTAGCCTTATACTGGCTTTTGAGTTTCCAGCTAATGCTAAAATATAAAGGAGTTTGCGGCTATAGGTATAATAATTTTGGAATGTAGTTTAGTTAGGTTTTATAATTGTGGATGAAAATATCAAACTTCCGCTTTGTAGTAGTTAAATTTTAGTTTATATACCAATTACTTGTTAAGCTATACTAACATAACAATACTAATTATATAAATTATATGCAATGCAATAAAAAAAATGTACAAAAAATTTGACAATCATGTAATTCCCTCTCTTCTCATCCCACATGAGCATCCATTCTTATGCTGAGTTTATCAGGGGAAACAAGACATGTTGTGTTCATCCTGTCATTGAATATAAATATTACCTTAACAAATATATTGATTTTTCAAAACGGGCTCTCAGTGGGTCATGCATGCTGCGATCATACAACAATTTATTACGCAGCAGATAAAAAAGCAAGTACTTCTTGTTTTGCTCATGTTTGTATGTCATCCGTGAGCCGTCTAGGGCGATGTCCAGATATTCTCTGCCCTTCTCGTTTCCACATATACCTCGCAAAATCCAAGTTTACTGCGCATGTCCAAATCCACTGTGCATCATACAAAAATCATTGATAAGTGACATCAAAATGCAATTTCATCACTGTATTTGACATCGACGTTGTTGATCAACCAAGTATACTTAATTTGAGACATTTTAAAAATTGTGAAAAACCACATTGATTTGGTATTTACTGATGATGTGTCAGGCCGAAGAAATGCTGAGCTGCATCGCACTTTAGTACGCATTTTCCACACAAAAATTCCTATTTTTTAATCCAATTTTATCACTTCATGGGTCATCATCACCTAATCACGATAAACCATAATGCCCACGCTAATTTTGAGGCCAATACAAATTTCATACATTTCAAAACACATATACATACACTGGCATGCCATGCAAACACGCCGAGCCGAACTCCAGTAGTCGCCCAATCAATACACGTGGAAAAGAAGGTGTTCCTGTACACGATCATGCAGTAGGTGGGAGTAAAAACGAAAAATATTATTGTTTCAAAGGTAAACAGTAAGGAAGTACCTGGATCTAATTTCCATGAGAGCGTATAGCTATCGACAATAGCCAATGCTCCAGATAAATCTAAGGTACTCGATTACCTTGTTACAAGTTGTAGCTAGGACTGGAGAGTTACCAAGGAAGTTAGTTCAGTATTCCAAACGTGAACACGAAAAAGGTGTGTATACTAAAAACAAAAGCAAACTTTTATCAGAGTTTTGTTCCATGCATAAAGTAGCTCACTCTTGTATAAGTCTAATACTTATTTCTTTTAAAACTTGAGGTACTTTTACGGGATCCTCCCCGGAATTTCTTGTTGTTTTCCCAATTCTTCTCTTCGTTATTCCTGCTACCTTACACTACTTTGACTAATATATGCGAATTGAGGTTAGAATGAGAAATGCAAAACATGCAGTTTGGTTTGGCATAAAATAGGAGGTGCATGCAAAATTTAGGTCCACTGAATATCCGTTTTTGTTTTTGATTTTCAGAATTCCACATGAACATGAATAGGGATGAGCTGAGCAGACTACAAAACGAATCCTATAGGCAACACGTACCTACTGACCTCAGTAGCAGGCACTAAATCACTAAATGACTTTTCGTGGTACGCAAAAGTTTCTCGAGGCTCACTCACTCTAGCCAAACAAACCATTTTGTGAAACAGCGGAGCCAAGTTCATATAATTCACATCGTCAAGCAAAAAATCACGTTTAACTTGAAGGATGCCGCTGTCGGACTTGGAGAAGCTTGCATTTCAAATCCAGTCGCTTCTCGCCGGCTCATTCCTCCCCCCATTCCCCCTCCGCTGGAACTCGGACTACTCCAAGCTGGTCGTAAACGGGCCAAAGACAAAATGGATCCCATGGTTCATCCTGGTTTTGTGGTGCCTCTGCCTGGGCGCCGCATGTGTTGCTGTGATAATCAAAGACCACTTTTGGGGCTCAACCGCCAACTTTACTTTTATCAACGTCGGGATTCTCAGTTTGGTTTGGGTAGGGATATTGCTGATGTTTGCACTAAGCCTGGATTTAGCAATGCATGCGGACAAGTACGCCACGACTTTGAGCAAGCTTCTTGAAACCAAGGCCACTCTTGAGCAAGGTACAAAACAGAGGACTCTTTTAGTATATTGACATGATGCTGTGATGCCAGGGTGCGTTAATGCAAACCATGTTTTTTGAAACAGATTTTGGACATGATCTGGAGCAAGGTACAAAGCAATATTTTAACATTTTGTCATGATGGGATGCCAGGGTTGGGCGGATGATAAACTATGTTTTTGGAAGCAGAGTTCGGAAATGACGCGTTGCCAGCCTGGGACGTTTTCATGGTACTGGCTAGTATCGGCGGCGGCTCCATGCACATTCACGCCACGTTCATAAGCATTTACTCAAACTTCGACGTTCCTTACTTTATCCTGGAAGACCTCCTCCCAAACCCCATGTACAGGGATTTTAGGCACATTATTTTTGCACTGACAGTCCGGATATTGGCTAATTTTGTCTGCTTTTTGGAAGCTGGCCGAACCTGCTCCTATATCACATGCCTTTCACTCTTATTTTTTAAGAATGCTTTTGCCATTTTGAAAACCTGCAAATCCCAGGTGAAATCCCTTCAAGTCATTTATGACCTGTACACAAGGCTCCAACTCATTTTTCGGAACTTTGATCTCTATGTCCGATATTGGATATACTGCCTCATGTGGATTACCTTTTGGATCAACGTTGGCTGCAACTGGATAATGGTGCGGGCGGGTGGGACCCATTTTGTCCTGGTATATCTGCTGCTTGACGTGTTTGGACTGTTCCTGTGTCTCGCACACATCCTCCTCCTCCCGGAGTTGGCAAAAATAAATGGGCTGAGCAGCTCGGGGATAACGTTCCACCTGCGGAGGGCCAAAGGGTTGTATGCCATGACGCACACAAAGGAGTGTCGGTGGATATTGAAGAGCTTGGCGTCCGTTCGCCGCGTTGAAGTGAATTATGGCGGCTTCTGGGCCATTGACAAAGCATTTGTGACGGCGTACTTGGCAATGTTGGTGGACAGGTCGTGCAGCTTTATTCTGGCCTTTGAATTTCCAAAAATGCAAGAATGTGGTGGAGTTTGTGACTATGCTAATTTGAGTAGGTCATTTACTTAGCTTATATATTAAGCTTCCTTTTTGTGCTTGTAGGTAAAAATGGCATTTAACTTTTGCTTTGGAATTTAATTTATATATAGCAATTACTTGCTAAGCAATATACTTGCTGTAATAATGTTGGAATGTATCACAAAAATATAGTTTCACAATTTACACGAACGATTTACACTAAGTATATAAATGAAAGTTTAATAAAATTGCACACGTGCACATAAAAGTTGACAATGAATCATCAAATTCCCTCTCATCTCACCTCATAAAAGATCAATGTGTCATTCTTGTAACGAGTTTATCAGGGAAAACTAGAGACGTGTGCTCATCCTCACATTGAAAATCAATAGTACCTTGGGCAAAAATTATTGCGGAAAGCAAGTAAGTAGGTATGATTCACTTGTTTTCCTCATGTTCCGCATGTCCATTAATATCCGTGAGCACTATAGCGTGTAGCGACAAGTTGGGCGATTTGGCTCAAAAATGAGGATTACCCCATGACCACCAATGAAGGTCATTGACAATACTGTCATAAAGCCAAATAATATTATTAAGCTTTTCAAATGCCGAATTATAGTAAATGGCAATCAATTATATTCATTTTCATTAATTTATTAAATACAATAAATCATATATAATGTGATGATAATGTGACACGTCTTTCTTTTAATCTATTCTACTCTACTTTAAAGTTAGCAAACACCGAAACGTGGCTCTCAGCAGCGCCTTGAGAAAGTTAAACGATGTGACCATCCTCACCGTAAACGTGTTCCCGTAGCCGATGCTGATGGGTCTGCAGGATTTTGCAAACCTCGCCATCACCCTGTTATCCCTCTCGGAGCCCCAGTCGTAGCCCCCCCGCCGCCACTCCCTTATGGTCCTCTGCCCGTGCAGATGGAGCCTCCCGCCGAAATCCAAAATGGTGAGCCACCCCGCCTGCGCAAACACGGTCCAAAAGAGGAGGATCCCGCCGGACACGGTCGACAGGGAGGAGCGATACTGGATCAGCACGAAATTGCAAAAGACGGCAATGTTCATCACGTTGAGGTTGATGACAAAGAGGAAGATCCCGTAAAAGTCGAGGATCTCGAGCTGGAGGAGTTGCAAGCTCCGGAACTCGAGGGTGTAGGCCGGCAGCCTTCTCAGATGGTCTCCCGAGTGGCGGCCCGCCCGCGGTGTCACCTTCATCTCCGACTTGAGTATCGGGTAAATCACGGCCATGTAGTAGAGGGCGCAGCAGACGTGGAACGTGATGGCCAGACATTGGTTCATCACGGTGTAGCAGAGGAGGGCTCCAAAGAGGAGTCGTGAGACCGGATTGTGGTATTCCCGGAGGAGGTCCAGATTCCAGGGGAAGAGCGGCTCCTCCGGAGCCCACCAGTAGTAGGCGGTGAACACGGCCGGAAAGTTGGAGTTGACGATGAGCAGTGCGATGGCGAAGCGGTCAACGAGCCAGATGGAGGAGGTCCAGATTCCAGGGGAAGAGCGGCTCCTCCGGAGCCCACCAGTAGTAGGCGGTGAACACGGCCGGAAAGTTGGAGTTGACGATGAGCAGTGCGATGGCGAAGCGGTCAATGAGCCAGAGGCGGAAGGATCTTTCGGGATCGAAGTTCCTTTTACATTTTCCTGAAAAACAAAGATGAAAAAATGATATTTTTGAAGAAAATTAATAAATTTGCGAGAACTTTTTGTGCTGTGTGGGTAAAACTTGTTACGGTGAAAAGACAGCGCATAACTCCAAACTTGGTTGATCATCCTGATATACTCCCGCGTGCGGACGGCCATTTTCAGCTGGAATGCCATAATCACGGCCACGATCCACCAGANGCGTGCGGACGGCCATTTTCAGCTGGAATGCCATAATCACGGCCACGATCCACCAGACCGGGTAGAGGATATCCAGGGCGAGGGCCCCCTGGGCGGACTCCACTCGGCCGATTTGCACCGTAGCAAATGCAAAGTAGGGGGCGAGGATGAAGGTGAGGAATCGGATGTAGATGAGCCTGGCTGTCGGGTTTTCTT
Organism: Dicranocentrus wangi; assembly: GCA_036850665.1. Classification (NCBI taxonomy): domain Eukaryota; kingdom Metazoa; phylum Arthropoda; class Collembola; order Entomobryomorpha; family Entomobryidae; genus Dicranocentrus; species Dicranocentrus wangi. The sequence continues at coordinate 11,457 of JAANSN010003100.1, read as the reverse complement.
CCACTTTGGCAGCCTCTGCTCCCTCCTCCTCCCCTTCCCACCTGAACAGAATGGGAAGGGAGCCAAAGGGGGTTTGCAGGTGGGTGAACCATTTGAACAGAGCATGGCTCGTTTTTGTCAGCATTTTTTTTTTTGGAGAAAAGAGAGATTTGCGGTCGCGTGACAGGTACAACGAGAAAGGAGCAAATGAATTTTTTTTTTCGGTGGACGGTGGATTTCCCATTCAATCATGCCCGTCGCCTCCCGTTGCTGCTCAAAAGGCAGGCGTAACATAACATTCGAGAAAAATGAAGGTTTTTTGGTACCTTAATTTTTTGTTACAAAACTTACACAACAAACATCCGGCCAACATGGCTATTGCGTGGAAGAACAGAAAGGTCGGACGGAGAAAGGAGGGGATGTCTTTTGCTAGAAAAAATTGTCCAAAGAATTTCCCAGCCCAGCTTGCTATCCAACCGAGTGTACCTTGTAAAAATGTAAGAGAGGTAGGTACTTTCTCTTTCCCAAGGTTACCCCAACTCACGGATATATGATGAAGGTACAATTACGCAAAAAGGAATCGAAAAACATGAAAAGGGATTTTTCAATTTTTATGGGAAGGAGGAGGAGAGGAGGGCGGAGGATGAACCACGTAATATTGTCACCCTGAAGTACCTAATATTGTCATTGTTGCGGGTACAACAAAAAAGTGACGTCATGCCAATAATTTTCGAGAACGACGAGAAGAAGAGTCACTTCAAAGTTGTGTAATTTATTAATTAGCAAACAATTCAATTAGCTACAGCAAGTTTTTTATTTTACTTTAATCTCACAAGGAAGGAGGTGTAGGGGGGTAGATTAACTTCAATCAAGGAGTGAAATATGCATTTATATGTAGTTTTACACTCGGAATTCTGTCATATTTAATCCAGTACCATTACATTTTCGGCTCTCCTGCAAGAATGGCAAATATTTTCGAAATCAGCAGGAGCAAGATGGACACCAGCGACGTTTCAGAAACGGTGGCGAATCAGCACAAAATTGCAGAAAACGGCCACGTGGAGCACGATCGCCTGAGCCACAAAGAGGAGGATCCCGTAGAAGCCAAGGATCTCGGAGAGTGGAACAACTGGAGTGCCCGGTACTCCCTGATGTACACCTCAGCGGACCTCAAGTGGTGTCCCGTATGGCGTCCCCGGTTGGACCCCGGTCCCCGCAGCTCCGACCTGAGCACGTGGAACAGGAGGACGCAGTAGGAGAGGAGGACCACGACGTGGAACACCAGCGTGGCCACGTGGTTCAATCAACGTGACGTGCCAGAGAAATATGCCGCACAGGAGGAGTGTCACCGGGTTGTAGAACCTCTCCCGGAGATAGGTCACGCTCCAGAGGAACATGGGCGTGGTCCGGAGCGCCACATACAGGCCGATATATAGAACACGGTGGAGGAGACCGTGTCGGCAGCAACCAGGATCGCAAATCGGTCCAGCAGTGCTCAGATCCTCCGGGACTCCTCCAGGATCAGGTTCGGCATGTAGGAGGCCATGAAGGTGAGGACATCATAGCTCCGCCCCCGGTTGAGCATCCCAATGTACTCCGTCTTGACCTGAAGCATCCTCAACTGGAGGCACAGCAGGGTGGTCAGGTAAATCCACCAAACGGGGTAGATCATCTCCAGAGAACAAAAATGATCATCATCATTCAAAAAGAACAAAAATCAATCAAGACTGTAATCTAATTTTTTTAAAGAGAAATGTAGGATAACATGACTCTCTTGGATTGGAATTTCTGATTGTATTTATGTATGAGTCAACTACTTTATTCCATTTTATTCAACTCTTAATTACATATAGCTATATTGGCTAATATTGCTGTGTGTGTATATATTTTAATATAAACTGAAAGTTTAAGTTGACGGAGGAAAATTGTTGCGTGTGGATTCTCGGGAGTCCCCGTAGCTCATCTTGGGGAAAAAACAGACATTCGGACGGGACAAGCAAAACTCATGGATTACCTGAAAACGTCTCTGCGTCATAATGAAATTTTAAGAGATTGAATTCGATGGCGATTGGTGAAAAACTTTAAAACTCAATTTCATCCAGATTCACAACATATTATTTGATTTATTTTATAAATAATTGGTTAGTCGAATTAGATTTTTGTTTGCTTTATTACAGGTAAAATAGGTAGTAGTAGCATAAAACCCAGAACAATTTTTTGTCTCAACGTTTATATCATTATTTTTTGAAGGCAAGCAAGACCCTCATTGTGTTGCGCGACATGCCCCTCAAAAAGTTGAACGAAGTCGCCATCCGAATTCACAAACGTGTTCCCATACCCCAAACTAATGGGTTTACAGGAGGCCGCAAACTTTCCCATCATCCTAATCTCCCGCTTATTGCTACCACTAATGCCACCACCACCACCGCCGCCGTCGCCACCACCACCACCCCAATTGTAATTTCGCCATTGTCTTATTGTGCGTCCCCCTTGCCGGCTCAGCCGTCCGCCAAACTCGCACGCCACCAGCCACGCGACCTGCGCAAACCCTGTGGCGAAGAGGAGAATGGCCCCCGCAGAGACCGAAACCCGCCCGGCGTACTCAATCAGCACGAAATTGCAAAAGACGGCCACATTCATCGCGATTGCCGGGGCCACAAAGAGGATGGCCCCGTAAAAGCTAAGCATCTCGATGTGAAGGACTTGCAGGGCCCGGTACTCCAGAATGTACACCTCAGGGTGTCTCCGCAGCCGCGCTTCCGTCGTGTGTCGCCACCGGCTCGGGACCACCCGCAACTCCGACTTGAGCATGTGGTACAGGAATACGCAGTAGTAGAGGAGGACGATGCAGTGGAACACGAGCGTGCAGATTTGGTTCAGCGAGAAGAGCCACAGGAGCAACCCGCTGAGGACCAGAGTCGCCGGGCTGTACAAGGTCTCCCGAACCACGGCCACGTGCCAGATGAACATGGGGGAAAAGGGGAACGCCCAGTAGTAGGCGATGAAGACGACGGGGAAGGCGCAGGTTCCGAGGACGACCAGCACGGCGAACCGGTTCCAGAGCCCGGATCCAGGAGGAGCGCTCCAGATCCAGGGTCGGCGGCATGTAGGTGCGCATGAAGTGCGTCACGTAGTTCCGCCCCTTGTTCAGAGTCCCAATGTAGCAGCTCCCATGGGCACTCAACATTCTGGCTTGCAGCCCCAGCGTCAGCGTGTAGATCCAGAAAATCTGGGTACAGGATTTCCAGGGAGAGGATCCCCCTGTAGGTGACGCAGTAGAGGAGCTGGAGGACCACGTAGATGAAGAGTGGAGCTCCAGCAAGGACCATGATTCGCTTGGAGGTGGAGTCAGCCTGGGATGAGCCACAAAACTCGGACTTGGCGTCGTCCCAGGCGATCGGGAGGGCGCCGAAGCGGGCCTGGATTTTGATGTACCATTTGAACAGGGAGAGGCTCGTTTTCGTAATCATATTTTTGGGGGATTTTTGCTAAAGAGATTTAATTTCTAAACTATTTCCGCTAAAAACTATTATATAGCAAAGTGCACAGAGTTGCGGTGGGTAGGTTGCGGCACAAGAAACTGCTGAAAGTGGAATAAATTTCTGTTCTGGACTAAAAGACATCATAAGACTAGGCTCATGTAGCTTGACAATGCGTCATTCCTCCACTATATACAACTCCTCCCATTCCGTGTAGGAGGACCGCAAAGGGGGAAAATGTAGCATACAACTACCTAAGTAAGTAAGTATCAGATACCTGAAAATCAGTTTAATCGATTCTTCTCCGTTTCTCCATGCTTGCCTAAATAAGATCTCTCTACCTGGTACCACGCTCCTTGAGAGACAAAAATTGAAGGATGGATATGTATGGCACACGTGAACATTTTTAATTAAAATTGTAATCGATTCTTCTCCGTTTTTCCATGCTTGATTAAATAAGATCTCTCTACCTGTACCACGCTCCTTGAGAGAAAAAAATTGAAGGACGGATATATTATGTATGGCACACGTGAGCATTTTGAATATATATTCCATATTCCATGTAGCGCTTTCGTGCACAGAATTCTTCTCAAGTCATCATCACCACCATCATCTATATCAGCAGCAATTTTATCTTGCAAATCAACTTTGCTTTCGGAATGCCTATATTTTGTCTTGGTGGAATGTTCGCCGGAAAAAATTTTATATTCAACAAGCTTGTCATTCCTTGAAATCCGCCTCCGGCAAATAAAGTTTTGGATAATAATAACATAGATTTAATAATAATTTATTATGTAATCATGCCCCACCAAAACCTTTTTATTGAGTCGAAATAGGTAATAATAAATATATTTCAATCAAATTGCAATAAGCAGTTGTCTATACGTAAACATTTTTTTTTACACAAAAATGTTTTATATATACATACATACATACCTACTCCTCCTCATCACGTTTCAGGTGACTATTACTCTACCGTCTACTCCTTGAACGCCAACAAGACTCTCAACGTGCCTCTCAGCGTCCCTTTCAGAAAGTTAAAGGACGTGGCCATCCGGATCCTGTAGGCGCTCCCATACCCCAAACAAATGGGCTTGCAGCCCCTTGCCCACTTCCTCATCAGCCGATTATTCTTGCCCGAGCCCCAATCCTGGTATTTCCACCCTCCAATCACCTTCCTCCCCTGGAGCTCCACCCTCCCGCCGAACTCCAACAGGAGGAACCAGCCGAGCTGGGAAAAGCCCGTGCAAAACACGAGGATTGCCAGGGTCACCAGGGAAACCCGGCCAGGGTAGCGGATGAGGATGAAGTTGCAAAAGACGGCAACGTTGAGCACGATGGCGTTGAGTCCGAGGAGGAATATCCCGTAAAAGGAGATTGCCTCCCGGCAGCCCAGCTCCAGACTCCGGTACTCGAGCATGTAGGTGGAAAGGGTGCGGAGGGCGGGGACGGCGTGGCGTCCCGCCACCCTCCTCCTCCCTCCGCCCACCTTCATCTCCACCTTGAGGATGGGATAAAAGGTGGCGAAAAAGTAGAGGCCGAAGAGGGAGTGAAAGGTGAGGGTGAGCACTTGGTTAGTGACGCCATACCAGAAGGCGAGACCCGTGAGGAGGTGGTTGACGGGGTTGTAGAGGTAGTTCCGGAAGTAGGACCAGTTGAAGACAAACACGGGGGCGAAGGGATAGAGGTAGTGGTACATGGAGAAGATGACCGGGAGCCAGGACATGAGGAGGGTGAAGAGGAGGGCGACCCGGTCGAGGATCCACATCCAGAGGCAGTTTTCCACGTCAAAGGTGGGCATGTAGGTTTCTATGGAAACATAATAATAAGAAAATACAGTGAAGGATTTTAAATTAAAGGTTTTTTTCGGAAAATTTGTACCAAAAAAGTAGGCCGCGTGTCGCCAAGCCTTGTTGAGCAGTCCGATAAACTCTGGAGCGCAATGGAACATTTTGAGTTGGAACGCCATGATCAGCAACGTGGACCACCACATGGGGTACAATATTTCCAGCGCCAGGAGCCCCTCTGAGGTGGCAACAGCTCCGAGCTGAACCGTGATAAAGGCAAAGTAGGGGAGGAAGGTGAGGGAGAAGGCCCAAAGGCCGATTCGGTGGGAGGTTGGATTGAGCCGGAACTCCTGGTTTGGCTCATCCCAGGAGATGGGCACCGAGCCAAAAGGGGTTTGCAAGGTGGTAAACCACTGGAACAAGGAGAGGCCTAGCTTTGATAACATTATATGGCGTTTATTTTATGGCTGAAAAATGGAGGGAACATAAAAAATGTCGTCAAGCTTGGGTATAGGATGGACAGTGAATGATTCATCATGATTCATTTTTTTGCGCATATAAGTATTTTCCACTGTCAGATACAAAGAAAAACATGAAGAAAAAAAACAAAATTTGTCGGGTGACGCATTAAGTGTTATTAAATAATTTTAAAAATTATTTAATTCGCTACATACTTTTTTGTTGTTGTTCCAACCGTTGTATTATTCCAAATAATTCCATTTCTTCTGAAGCAATTGCTCTTAAATTATATCAAAACATGCGACCCTTTTGATATCTCAAATGCTCTGTTAAATTATAGTTTCGTGTTCAAAAATAAAAATAAAAATGTTTCAAAAAATCCCACAAATGTGTAACGTAATTTTGGGAAAGTTGTTAAAATGACGATCTCAATATTTCAATATATATGGTCCTATACGTCATAAGTGTGGAGTAGCGGCATAACAGTTTAAAATAATGACGAGATGGTTTCGGTTATGTCAAAAAAATGATCGCCTCATGGATATTAAAAGCATGTAGCGGAACTTAAATGCATTAATTAAATGTTGATAATTCAGGCGTATAGCATATATATATGGTCCTATGCGTCATAAGCTGAGTAGCGGCATAACAGTTTAAAATAATGACGAGATGGTTTCGGTTATGTCGAAGAAGATGATCGCCTCATGGATATTAAAAGCATGTAGCGGAACTTAAATGCATTAATTAAATGTTGATAATTCAGGCGTATAGCAATAAAATCATTTTTAAAAAAACCAGGAAAATAATGGATTTTAGTCTGTAGTGACGTCAGTCATCAATTGGGGACAATAAAATGTTTTTGTGCTGCTTCACTTTAGTGTTTGGCTTTCTTTATTTAATTAACTGAATTTAATTAAAATATATATAAACTAACAATTTTATGTTTCGGAGTGTGGTGTTTTGGAACGACATGTAGTTTTTTGCATGAACATCGTCATTTTGGACAAAGAATTATTATTCTTGCATTGCCAACAAGCATTTGGAAGTGGCTCGCAAAATCATTTTGAGAAAATTGAATCCCGTGCTCATGCTGATTGTGAAGGTGCTCCCGCATCTCAAACTAATTGGTTTACAAGAGCGGGCAAACATTTTCATTTCCTTGTTTCATCATTTTGGACAAAGAGTTATTATTCTTGCATTGCCAACAAGCATTTGGAAGTGGCTCGCAAAATCATTTTGAGAAAATTAAATCCCGTGCTCATGCTGATTGTGAAGGTGCTCCCGTATCTCAAACTAATTGGTTTGCAGGAGCGGGCAAACATTTTCATTTCCTTGTTGTTGTTGCGTCCGGAACCCCAGTCGGCATATTTCCAGGCGTGGATTGTCTTCCTCCCGGTGCGAACCAGGCGGCCACCCCCTTCCAGCACCAGAAGCCAGCCGAGCTGCGAGAATCCCGTCCAGAAGAGTAGAATGGCGGAGGAGACTGCCGACAATTGCGGGAAATGGCGGATCAGGATGAAATTACAGAATACGGCCACGTTCCACACGATCCCGTTTGTGACCAGGAAGAATATCCCGTAAAAGCCGAGTATCTGGTTTTGGAGGAGTTCCAAACTCCGATATTCCACCATGATGGAGGAGGAGGAGAGATTTGTCAAAGCTAAAGATGACCTTTGGCCCCTCCTAACCCTGAACTCCGACTTGAGGACGGGGTAAAACAGGCCAAAATAGTAGAGCCCAAAAACGCAGTGGAAATTGGCCGAGAGCACTTGGTTGAGGGTTCCGGTCCAAATGACAAAGCCAAGGATGAGGCGGGGGGACGACATGTTATAAAAGGATTCCCGAGCCCAGCCAATGCTCCAGAGGAAGAGGGGAGAGTGGGGGTGGAGCCAGTGGTGAGTCAGGAGGAGGGCCGGGAACAGGACGCAGTTCACCAGGCTCATGGATATGACAAGGTAGTCGAGAGCCTGCATCCAAAGACATGTATCGGGGTCAAAGGTCGGTAGATATTTTCCTGAAACAACAAGAAATTCGGAATTTAGGACGCCTTTTATTAGATTTAATGTTTCTTTCGTCAATTTGCTTACGGCTGAAGGACAACGCATGTTCCCGGCATCTATTAAGCATCCCAATATATTCCTCGGTTTGGGCGGCCATCCTCAGCTGGAACGAGAATGTCATGATGAGTATCCACCAAATGGGGTAAATCATGCTCACCGTCAGAAGACTCCCCTCGGAGGAGGAGGAGGTCACCACCGCCGCCACGAGTTGCACGCTGAGGAAGGCAAGATAGGGGAGCAGGAGGAGGGGGAAGAGCCATGCCCAGATTTGTCGGGATCGGGGATTTAGCCTGAATTGCTTCTTGGAGGGATCCCAAAGGAGAGGTAAACTCCCAAAGGGGGACTGCAACCTGGTGTACCATTTGAAGAAAGAGAGGCTTGTGGAGCTGATCATCATGACGGTGTAGAATGTTGTGCTGAATGGGGATCGGGTGGGTGAACAATGTGTTTTGTGTTTTAAAACAAAGTGTGCCTTTGAATGAAGCAAAACCAAAACGATTCAAATTTTGTAATTATTTTTAAGAAAAACCCCTGGACCCCATCATTCATATTATTTACGAATTGAGGTTAAGGCTACGCGGATAGCCATTGTTTAAAAAAAAGTATATAAAAGACGACGACGAAAATTACGTGATTTGGCGAGTGATTGTTTGTGTAGTACGACGAGTCGTTATTTTAATTTCACTACCAACCGAACCACCAGTTTTCTCCCATTTAATATCATGTAGTTTGCCAATAGCAAAAGAAATATCTTGTATCTGAAATTTTCCAAATTGTAGGTTTAGCGTTTATATCGCGGTTGTCCCAATACTCAAAAAAAATTTAACTTGGACTCCTTGTCGAATTCCGCTCCTATGATGATAAAAACAAAATATATTATACCAATTCTGAAAGAGCCTAGAGGGAATAAATAATGCGTGGGGTTTTCATAAATCATATTATTAAACCTCGCATTTAAGGGTCTTTTGGGAATAACTAGAGACCTTTCTTTTCCTTTTCTTAATGGTTCTTATTGTTCTGATAATCTTTGTGATTTCGATATGTAGTAGTAATTTGGAAAGGAATAATAATACATAATTTGATTGATTGATTGTTGGATTTTTGTTTTAAATCAAAGATTGATTTATCAGTAGTTTATTTTGCTGGTAATGAAAATCAAACAGTTTAATAAATATACTTATTTAATACATCTTTGTGTTTCCACTAACGATGTCTATCAACTGTCAGCCAATTATATCCGTAAACATTAATTTTTTTATTCCTTAAAGCTTAGCAAGCACCGCATTAGTATCCGCGCCGCTCTCGACTAACTAACTCGAATAGCTTCGATTTATAAAAGAATGGAAAAGTGTGGAATACACCATTCCTGCAAGAACAGGAGAAAAAGAGAAACGAGAAGGGGGGAGGTGGGGAATGAAGGGAGGTGCGGAATGAATGGGGGTGTGGCATAAGAGGGGGAGGTGCGGAAAGTACAATGAAAGGGGAGGTGTTGAATGAAGAGGGAGGTCTAATGTCTAATAGGTGACAAGGAGGTCTGATAGATCCGTTTCAGGGTCTGCTATTATACGGTTAGAGAAAGCCTTTATTGGGTGTGTGTGCATACTTGTGTTCTCTGAGAAATGTCTCGGTAAAATCATCATTAGGCTCATCGACTCATTAAAACTAGACAGGGGGCCAGGTAATTCAGCTTGTGATGAAAAAGGTAAACAACGCCCGTGATGACAAGGTGAGGTGACACTTTCCGCCAAAAGGATAATATTTATGTTCACATTCCCCTGGGCCGCAACAATTCAACTCTACGAATTAAAAAGCACCTCTATCCTCCATATTTTCTCATCTTACATGACCTGGGTGGGGCTAGCAGCAAAGAAAAAACATATTTTGTATCAAAGTTAAAAACAAAGAAAGTACCTGGAACTATATTTTTTAATATTGTAGTCACATAAAAAATTAAATACTTTCATCAAAACTCAAAAATCTCTACCAAAGCCAACCTTTCAAATAAACACATTTTTAAGGTACTTGAAAGAGTATCTGTTTTCGGTCTTGTAACTTTTATAATATCATTGCAGGTTGAGGAATTATATGAGCCACATCAACTAAAGTGTGTCAAGCATTAACGCAAATACACGCGGAAAATATGTACCCAAACCCAAGTACAAATTCATGGAGGTGCTAGGGGTACTTTTGCATTGCACCTCTCTTGTTTAGTTCTTCCCAAAACCCTAGTTGTTTTCAATGAAGGTACCCTTCTCAGCGTTCTCCATGCGACACACACTCCTCATGTTTTTGATGATTTAACAGAAAGTTTGAAAAAATGTACCACAACATGTAGATAGGTTTGGCAAAAGTACCTGATGGTAAATGGGTACGTCCACCGAATATAGGCATATATATCTTGAAACTCCAGAAACATGAATAGGGAGGGACTCGATGACTTCCTGGATTACGTACGAATCCAGTTGGCAATACACGTAACTCCTGTTCCCAGTTGTTATAGGTCCCAAGCAGAGCTGTTTGCCAAGTCAGTAGTCTACCATCTATTATTTTTTCCGGAGCAGCATAGTTGGCAAATCACATCAAACCAACAATATATCACGTTTTTAATTTGAAGGATGCTATCGGAATTAGAGAAGCTTGCCTTTACAATCCAGTGGATTCTCACCGGCTCATTCCTCCCCCCATTTCCCTTCCGCTGGAACTCGGACTACTCCAAGCTGGTGGTAAACGGGCCAAGGGTGAAATGGATTCCTTGGTTCATCCTGATTTCGTGGTGTCTCTGCCTGGGAGCCGCAGGAGTTGCTGTGATTATCAAAGACCATTTTTGGGGCTTAACGGTCAACTTTAACTTCATCCACGTCGGGATCCTCAGTTTGTCTTGGTTGGCAGTGTTGCTGATGTTTGCGGTAAGCCTGCATATAGCGAAACATGCGGACAAGTACACGTCCACTTGGAACAAACTCCTTGAAACGACGGTCACTCTGGAGCAAGGTACAAAAGAATATTTTAACATTTTGTCATGATGGGATGCTAGGGTTGGGTGGATGATAAACTATGTTTTGGAAGCAGAATTCGGAAATGACGCGTTGCCAGCCTGGGACGTATTCATGGTACTGGGAAGTCTCGGGTTTTGCTCTATGCACATTCACACCACGTTCATGGTCATTTACTCAAACTACGATGTTACATACTTGATCCTAGAAGACCTCCTCCCTAGCCCCATGTACAGGGATTTCAGGCACATTATTTTTGCACTGACTTTCAGAATATTGCCTCATTTTGTCGCTTTTTTGGAAACTGGCAGAACTTTTACCTTTCTTGTGACCCTGTCCCTCTTACTTTTTAAGAATTCCTTTGCCATTTTGAAAACCTGCAAATATCGGGTAAAATCCCTTCAAGCCATTTTTGACCTCTACACAAGGCTCCAACTCATTTTCCGAAACCTTGAAATCTGGGTCCGGCACTGGCTATACTGCATTATGTGGCTTCTCTTTTGGGCCAACGTGGCCTGCAACTGGATAATGGTGCGGGCGAGCAGAAATCACTTTCTCCTGTTTTATCTACTTCTTGACGTTCTTGCTTTGTCACTCTGTCTCGGGCACGTCTTTATTATCCCAGAGCTTGCCAAAATAAATGGGCTGAGCAGCTCGGGGTTAAAGTTCCACCTGAGGAGGGCCAAAGGGCTGTATGCTA
>JAANSN010003099.1:0-20237 GCA_036850665.1 Dicranocentrus wangi | reverse complement strand
ATACCAAATCCAGCAGTTGGCGAGGAGGTTGGCGTCGATGCTGGTGAACTTGAGGGTGTCGTCGACTTTGATCGCTTTCTGGAGACCATTGATGATAGCTCGGATTCTGAGGATGACGATGATGAAGCCGATCCCGCTGAGGAAGATGATAATGAAAGTGATGGGTCGGATAATGACGATGATGACGAAGACATGGAGCCGGAGGAAGAAGGCGAAGATTTAAATGAGGATGAGGAAGAAGAAGAGGAGGAGGAGGAGTCTGATGAACAAGAGAATTCGGATCAGGGGAATGAAGAGGAGGGGGAAGAAGGTGCTCCCTTGCAGAATGGGTTAGGAAGTGAAGGATCAACGTCTGAAAGTGAGGCGGAGGAAAGTGGTGGTGCTGTTGGTGGTAAAAAAGAGTTGTCTGTGAAGAAACATAAGATGGATTTGCAAAAGTTGCAGGATACGGATCCAGAGTTCTTTGCATTTTTGAAAGAAAACGATGCCGAACTTCTTGATTTTAATGATTCCGAAGCGGACAGTGATTCTGACGAAGAAGAAGCATTACACAAACCGCCTGAAACTCTAGAGGTATGAGGATTAGTATAGGATGTATATCGTTTCATTCATCAGTGAAATAAAATAGCATATGAACTTATTTGAGTTTTTAAAATTGTTTTGGATGAATTCTAGGAAGCGTCAGATTCAGAAGCAGAGGAAGAGCGCTTGGATGAAACGTCTGACGAACATAAATCCAAAGTTAACAAAAATTTGAAGGAAGGGATAGTCGACATCAATGTGATTTCTCATTGGGAAACTCAGTTAACTCAAACAAGGCATGATTTCAATTTTAAGTTGATTATTATTTATTAAGAAAGATATGATAAGGATTAAGGACAAGAATCAAGGACAAAAGGTTTAATGGATTTTTCTAATTCTAGGAAGCGTCAGATTCAGAAGCAGAGGAAGAGCGCTTGGATGAAACGTCTGACGAACATAAATCCAAAGTTAACAAAAATTTGAAGGAAGGGATTGTCGACATCAATGTGATTTCTCATTGGGAAACTCAGTTAACTCAAACAAGGCATGATTCCAATTTTAAGTTGATTATTATTTATTAAGAAAGATATGATAAGGACTAAGGACAAGAATCAAGGACAAAAGGTTTAATGGATTTTTCTTGTAAATAAAATAGGGACATCACGGTTCTCACGAATGTAATCGATGCTCTTCAGTGTGCAGTCCACACACTCTCCCAAGGTGAAACTGGAACTGGAATGAAATGGCGTGTTGATGGATCAGCTAATTTCAACGCATTGCTCCGTTTATGTATCAAACAAATCAAAGGATTTTGTGTTCGCTTTCTTTGTGGCAACAATAACGCCACTGTCTCTGAGAGTAAGTTTGATCAGAAACCCTTTGACGTACGAGATAAATCCAAGAAGTGGGTTCGTTTACGGCAGAAAATAAAAACCTACATGGAAATAATAGTGAAGGTAAATATGTCATATTTATGAACTAGACAGGCCACGCGGCGCTAGTAAATATGCTACATGATTGTTAACAAAGTTCAATGACTTCAACTAAGATTCTTTGTATGTTTAGCTCTTCAAATGTTTGGGGAATCCAGAGGCTATCGCCCCAGTTTTACGACACACTCTTAGGATGAGTGGGTTTTGGGCGTTACTATCAACAAAAAGCTACAAAATGCTGCAATCATTAATAAACATTTGGTCTCAGGGTGAAGATTCTTGCAGAGTTTTAGCATTTTTGACGATTATAAGAATAACTAACTACTGCAAAGACGTATTTTTGATCCAGATGTTTAAGGTGAGTTAAAGGATACATTATTAGCATGTATGCTTTTTATGTATGGCTTTTAACATTGCTGTCTTAATATTGTCTCTTTTTTGTAGCAAATGTACATTTCATATGTATCCAATTGCAAATTTACTTCAGTGAATTCATGGCCTGCTATCAACTTCATGAGAAGCAGTTTAGTTGAGTTGTACCTGCTGGACACTGCACTTGCCTATTCTGTAGCATTCCCATTTATCAGGCAACTTGCTATTCATTTGCGTAACGCTCTCTCACCTAGCAGCGTGTCGCAAGGGGATGGAAAACATAAAAAGGGGGATGCGTCGAAAGTCGTGTATTCATGGCAGTTCGTCCACTCTCTTCATTTGTGGGTGGATGTTTTATCACAATCTGGGAGTAATAATGACGACAACTTGAAGCTCTTGGTTTATCCTGTAGTTCAGGTAAGCATTGTTAATGTCAAAATTGGATATGTTTAGAAATTCAATTAACTTTCAAATAATATTGTATCACTTTTTTCTTCTCTGAACAGATATGCATGGGGACTGTGAAACTTATCCCTACAAAGAAGTACATCCCACTTAGATTTCACATTGTACGAATGCTGATAAAACTTCAAGAACGGGCTGGCGTTTTCATTCCTGTTTTACCTCTAATCACGGAGGTATGTATTCCTACGATTCGTAGTACTAACGAATAATGATGAGGCGATGACTTTATTTGTAGTCCCTACTATACTTTAATTTGGTTTGGTCTAGGTTCTTCGCTTCACCGACTTTTCCAGCAAGTCCGCGAAGAAATTTTCAGTTAGACCTATTGATTTGTCAGTGTGTCTCAAATCAGAAGAGTCGGAAAGTGGTTACACAAAAGCAGTTTCCGAAAACGCATTTGAAACTATGCTGGCATACTGTAAGGCCATTGCCACAGATCTTGGCTTTCCAGAAACGGTGACCCCCACGGTCATGTACTTGAGAACGTTTCTGAAGAAACAGTGTCGCAATATTGAAGTGTGCAAAAAGTTCAAAACTCTACTGGAAAAGGTACAGGGGTTTCCCTTTGTTATTTTAAAACTCAAACTCATAGCATGATGAGATGTGACATTTAATGATACCTGTCTAGATTGACGCAAACTCCAAGTACATCAGTGACCGCAGAAACAAAGCATTGGAGGACGGAACAGTTACACTCGCTGACAAGAAATCCCATAAAATCTTTCAAGTTCAACTGCAGACAAACAAACCGCATCCACCCATTCTTGAATATGCTACAGAGTATTTTAAATTGAACCAAAAGGTCCAAGCTAAATCCCGGAAGCCTACAATGCAAACTAAAGAAGAAAGGTTGATACCCAAACCATCTGCTATAAAGAACTCCGGAAAGAGTCAAGAATTGGACAGCGCATTCGACAAACCAATGTTCAAATCGGATTCAGAGGACGAAGAATTCGCGACCAAACTAGAAGATTCTTCTGTGCCCCTAAAGCAAAAGAAAAAGCGAAAATTACAGACCGACGATGACAGTTTGGAGCAAACACCGTCAAAAAAGAAAGTTTTGAAAAAGGGCAAATCAAAGAAGTCAAAGGCCAACACAAATGTAAACTTGGATTCGTATGATGCACAGGACGAACTTGTTGACTTCGAACTATCTGATTAGTACTACATGATATTGTTTTTAAGACTTAAGACTCGGGTTTTACAATCTACAAATCAACACAATATTATTATGTAATTATTATAATCATGATAAACGAATGATCAAAATATAATTTGAATACAAATCATGCTAAGCATTCATTTTGACATTATAGTTTTCAATTTCCATCAACAACCCTTGACCTTACCTAGGGACCTTACACGAGTTGAGAGGACGTTTCGAAACATGAAAATAATAAAAATTGTACATTTCAGTCAAAATCACACTTCCTGTCGACGACGAAAAATGCAAATTAGGAAGGAGCAGCTAGTACTGAAGTACCATTTTACATACTACACTCATACTCACTCATGACGAGATCATACAAACATCACATTTACATTTACAGTAGTTCCTAGCTAACTTTTTAAAAATACATATGCAAACTACAACACAACAGCCCACTACAAAGGTGGAGGTGGAGGTGGAACCTCATTCAAGGGATCCGAGCGAGAACCAGGAAAAAATGATGTTGAATGAATGTGTATTGTATTGTGTGTGTGTGAGTGAGTGAAATGAAATTGCTGACTGAATTGCTTGATGAAGATAGGTCTTCGTAACAAACTACCTACATATATGCCTAGAAGAGGATGCCGAGTAATATTATGCCGACCCGATTGCAAAATACGCAAGAGATGAGTTGGGGATATTGATACACATAGCCTTTCATTTCATATTTGGTTGGTTCGCCGTACAGACAGACAGACAGATATTGTTTTTAGGTGTTTGAGGCTTTGAGCACACAATNCAGACAGATATTGTTTTTAGGTGTTTGAGGCTTTGAGCACACAATATTTAGGATACACACAGCACATATAGTACATATATGTATCATGGTACGGTATGGGATTCTTCATTCAATCTGTATTTACCTTTTGTACCTGTGTGCCTGTGTGTTGTCTGCCCATTGCAATTTAGTTTTTTTTTTGTGAATTCCTCACTGACCCTTCACGATTGTCGCACAACTTTTGGACTACTTGTCTAAGTGATCAGCTTCATTCAGCTAAAACTTGCTTGCTAGTCGCTTAGGTTCCAGTAATTGTTGGGCTGATTGGTTACATATAATTTACATTATGTGTAAAATGTGTAGAGAGAATAGAGAGATGTAAAGGAAATCAGGAAATTGGCCAATAAATCCAAATGCACAAACGAGTGTGTGTAGAGTAGAGTAGAAGCAATCATTGTCAATTGTGTAGGTATTTGACTATTTAGGACTTAATTTACATAATAGACGTCTTGGCTTGCGTATGTATGTAGGGAAGAAGTTAAACGGCTCATAAAACTATAAAGCAGCAGTCGATAGTAAGGTTGATCTTGGCTTGGTTGGTACTTTACTCCTGTCACCTCTTCTTGTAGCTGGTGGCTTCGGGAAGGAATATCTGAGAAACAAGGAGATTGTCAGTCGTTGTCGTTGACTTTGAGTTGACTTGAAGAAAGTAGTAGCGTTTCGGGTGGATTCCAGTTAAAATGGTAAGATAAAAGGGTCCTCTCTGGCTTATGTGCTTGGATTTTATAGTTGATTGATTGATCAGGACTAAAATAGGTAATTTTATTATTAAATTGTTTTTTAAATTCGTCATTTGTAGTCCCCAATGGCAGGAGATCAGTTTCAAGAACAAGGTCAGCAACAGCAACAAACTAGCCAACAACAGGGACAACAAGGAAGCCAGCAAAATTACGTTGGACCGTCGCAAATCCCTCAAGCTGTTGATCGAGAAAAAATCTATCAATGGATTGCTGAATTATCCAACCCGGCGACACGGGAAAATGCACTACTCGAATTATCGTATGTTACAATAATTTAAATAGTCGATTGTCCCTAAAAATTGTACACTAAAGACAACTATTAACTATGTATACTGATGTTATGCTGAAGGAAAAAACGGGAGGTTGTGTTGGATCTGGCACCATTGCTTTGGTTCTCTTTTGGAACGATGGCCAGTCTTTTGCAGGAAATTGTTTCTATTTATCCATACATAAATCCTACGACACTAACTGCTCATCAGTCCAATAGAGTGAGTAGAATTTAACTTACCAAAAACTGAAAACAAATATTTGCTGTAAAATTGTATTGTTCACTTGTCTTGTAGGTATGTAATGCTCTTGCATTACTTCAATGCGTTGCATCTCATACAGAAACACGGTCAATGTTTCTCCAAGCACATATTCCGCTCTTCTTGTACCCTTTCCTTCACACTACCTCCAAGACCCGTCCGTTTGAGTACCTAAGATTGACCAGTTTGGGTGTCATTGGAGCTCTTGTGAAGGTACACATTCGTAACTTGTAACTACACGTATATAACATTAGCATTCGGCCATGCGAATTATTAATAAAAATACAAAACGTATTTTATTAGAACGACGAAGTGGAAGTAATAACTTTCCTGCTAACAACTGAAATAATTCCACTTTGTCTTCGAATCATGGAATCTGGAAATGAACTGTCCAAGACAGTGGCAACGTTTATTCTTCAGAAAATTTTACTGGACGACTCTGGGCTCAATTATATTTGCCAGACATATGACCGATTTTCTCATGTTGCAATGATTCTTGGGAAAATGGTTCTCAGCTTAGCCAAGGAACCCAGTGCAAGACTGCTGAAGCATGTAGTACGTTGTTACCTCCGTCTTTCTGATAATCCAAGGTAATCAATGTTGTTTTACAAGATTCTTGATTGTACATCTACGTAAATATTTATTTATTAAATTCAAATAAAAAAGTCAATATTAACAATTCCAGAGCTCGAGAAGCCCTTCGGCAATGCCTTCCGGATCAGCTGAAGGATTCAACTTTTCACAAATGTCTGAAAGACGATAAGTCAACCAAACACTGGCTCGCTCAGCTATTGAAGAATGTCGAAACTTCTCCTCCAACATCTGCACAATCCAATGGACCTGACCTTTCCACTCCTGTGAATTGATCTGACCTGGTTTTTGAATCAAGTAAACACGATCCAACTACATCATACTGAAATGACAAAAACTTCACAAAGGCTAAAAGTGCAGAGATGAGGATAAAACAGCTATAAGTTATAAAACTTGATGTGGAGTATTACAAATGTTATCACGAAACTGATCTCTGATAGGTGATGAATATTGGTAAACTTCAAAGAGAGGGAAGAAGGAATGACAAACTATCTTTTGTGAATTCATCATATAGATGATGGCTTTTACTCTAGCCGAAACTTTTAACATATATTCGAATTTGCGATGATGTATGCTTTAAATGTTACTCAAAAGCAAAAAGTTGAACAAATCATGACACATGAACCCCAGTTCATAAAATTTTACTAGTGAATAACAACTTTGCAACCAAATTCAATTAGATAGTAATAAGTAATTTATATCTGGGTTGTAAACATCTCAAATATTTAAGTAATCTGTCTGTAGTCATACATTACATTATTATGTATTTTTGTGCTTATTGAATTTGAATTCCGAAACAAAATCTAGAGTCTCGAATTGACAAACTTATCATATATTAAACCCATTCACTTACAAAAGAGCCAGACCGTTACTTCTATTTATTTACTTATTTATTTTCATGCAAGCGATCTTGATTCGAATTTTTTTATTGCTTACGAACAACTCAATCCGCGCAAACTGACACTCGCATTTGGCAATCCCACCGAGGTAGAAGGAATGCAATACTTACATTGGATATTTCAAATATTAGTGTTGTTACATTATGTCATGCATTCGTCTGATTTAAATACTGATTAGGTAAATAACAGTGATCAAAACTGCATCCACTCCAGTTGTATGAATGTGGACTGTCATACCAAAACAAAAGTTCAATTATTTCATAGAATTAAATCAATCGCCACAAACCTTCAGAATCATTCTAACAACACGTTAACATAATATTATTAATTAATGCTCTCAACACATAAGCTTCAAATACGTTGCAGTTGTAATTGTACATGGACGCTGAATTTGGGACGTTTATGTTTCAGCAGATTCTGTCGAGTTTTTATTTGGCTTAGAAGTGGACACTTGTCGTTGGCATAATTTGGTAAACTCCTCTTCCCATCCTAAAGCCTTGGCTAGTTTATGTACTCCGTCATCGCAGTCCCCGAGAATGGCAATGTCTCGATTCCTCTCAGACTTGAAGTTCATTCCTTTCGCAAACATGTGCGGTGCAGTACCTAAGTCAAAATCGGAATGAGCTCCAAATTTTTCTAAAAATCCTATGAATCTATTCTCTTCAACCGTACCAACAATCTCACGATTTATAAGAACTCGTGGGCAGTCGTCTGGGACCCTAAAACCAATTGATGCAAATGGTACAATCAATTAAGCGCGGTTGTAGCTAGCTGTCCAACAACCTAATTTGCGTAAACTAGAAGATCAGCATAAAAGTTGGCTGTACATATTACCTCTCGACAAGATGGGAGAATGGCTGTACAACTAAACTGGTGCCCATTATAATTAGGAGATCGCATTGTGGAAAATCTTTTGACATGCAATCAAAAAATCTGGGCGGTAGGTTTTCCCCGAAAAATACGACATCCGGTTTGACAAGCGTGTCACATGTGGTACATTTCGGAAGAGTTTCAGCGAAAATTTTTTCTGTGAAGGCAAAACAATAGCACTTTTCTAGCTTTGGATTTTTTAATGGATAGAAGGGATATAGATATTAGTATTCATAAAAACTCAACCTTTAATCCAGTCAAAGGAATGCTCTTTACGGCAGGAGCTGTTCATGCAATGAGACGTATGGAATGAGCCGTGGGCTTCTACAATTTTTCCACCAGGAATACCTGCTATTCGCTCGAGCCCATCAATATTCTAATTCAAGGCAGTAAACGTTCAAATTAAATAGAGCAAACGATGAAACATGATATATGTTAATTTAGAGAAATCATAGAACCTGTGTGTAATGCCGGAGGAGGTATCCTTTGTTGTGCAATAATCGTACAAAGTTGTGAGATGGCGTAGGGTTCAACTCTTGAGGGAACAGTTCTTTCGCCAGCGAATAGAAGGGCTCTGGGTGTTTCTTGAAGAACCCAATTTCAAACATGACCTGTGGATCCGGCAACTGATACTTCCTCATAATATTTGCATACAATCCACTTCCAGGACTTCTAAAGTCGGGAATTCCTGCAGCTACAAGATTATACCACGCTAAAAAAATGTTTTAATAAAACGAAAAACAAGAAATGCAATGGTATTTTCCAATCTTACAAGTGGATATTCCAGCTCCTGCCATTACAATAATATTTTTACATTTCTCAGAATGAATGTAATTCACCACCGCATCAATATCGTTACTCTCCAAGACCTACCAACAATAATTTGAATTTTAGGTTAGCTTTTTTAGCTGTCTGATATGCAAATATTGGCACCTGCATACTGACAATGGCATTATCGAATTAGCTATAGGCTAACCTTTGGTTTTGGAGATGAGACATTCAACTTTGCAAATAGGTTTGTCACAAAGCCTTGCAGCTTGTCAACAGGACTACTGCCCCTTCTAGACCCGGATGAGGATGAGGGTCCTGGTTCCTGCTCCTCAGAAGACTGTCTACTTTTGCTCGTTTTGTTTTGCTCTGACGAGCCGCCCTCTGGATCTAGATTGATTTTTAAACAATTTGGTAAGATTAATGCCCTGTGTCTCTGGTTGTTATTGAACTGCTAATAATTAATTTGTCAACCTTTCTTACCTTTCCCTGAATCACTCATGATCCCTCCCTACTCCCTACATATAATTAGCACTTTGCAAATCTAGAATATTATAGCAAGCACAGCAATATCAAATTGAGCAAAAACTACAAAGTCAGTAGTTCCATTCCAGGTTCCAATTCCTTGAACCAGCTCTCAACACAGTAGAAAGTTATTTGGCAGACAGAATAGATTCCCAAAGCATAAAGCATTAGCAACCTGCTTTTCCAGAGTCCAGCCAGAGAGCTCCAGTAAAGATGTAAATAGTCTTGAACAGCTGAACAGCCTTGCCAAAGCTGATGAAAAGTTGGATTGGAATAGAAAGAGCTGGATGGAAGGGAACATCAATGCGGCATAAGTAGGATCCATATACCTAAGATATTTCATGATGATATATGATATGATATCATAAGGTTTGGTTGGTGTATGGCGTAGTAGCGTTGTATTCTTGTATTGTATGTACATTGCACGACACACGATGAAATCTGGTCTTATGAAATGTATTGCAAAACATGTAACTTCTTGCAAGTCGAAATGGTATGCCTTTTTGGCTTGCTGTCCTCCGCAAAAATTTACAATTCTTTTGGTTTTTTATTCATTAGATATTAGATTAGAGTGACTGACTGAATTACACCTGAAACCTAACTACACCTGAGCTGTACCCGAATGTCATTTTTATCCTTTCTTGAAATCCACCGAAATCCTACTCAGTCCAGAATACGAAACATTATTGGGGAATAATGCCAAAATTACGGAAAAACCGTTGTCATAAATCAAATCGTCATTTTGCATGTCAAATCTTTGTTTGCGAACCGTTTATGCGCATCGTGTCATTACCGTACGGAATGGAAATGAATTGGCCAAAAACGGAGAACACACTTTGAGCAATTCAGCAGTAGTATAATCATACAATAGCCTATTACACCGACAGGTTTACATATACCCATCCTACCGTCACACCGACAATGTCAAGTTTGTAAGGTTTAAATGGTATCAATGGGGTTTTATTTCCGTTATACAATCCTGACTTGTCCAAATTACATCTAGGATATTCGTCCATTTCATACATACATTTTGTTATGATACACTTTTAATTAAGCCTTAGACTTTTAAATAAGCATCATGCTCAATTTTCTTGCTTTAATTGATATAATTTGAAATGGTTTCAATCAAGCTCTACTTGGAGGCGAGGAAAGTGTTTCATGGAATTGCCTAGTCACATTTTAAAAAGGGAAGGTACTTGATAGCAAGTAAGTATTAATATATGCACATAAAATGTGTGTTCTTCCTACTCTGTGTCGACGTCGACTGAGGATCCAATTCCTTCCTAAAAATTTGGGAATCACGCGACATTGTGTTAATAAGAATTCATAACCAAAATGATAATTTTCCATTTTTATTAATTGTCATAATAAATACCAGATTCGATTACATGGCCAGTGAATAAGAGATATTGGGCATAGATTGCATGATACATATTCGTACGTACGCAAATCTCAACATTGGTATGTTCCCCTTTTCACCAACCAAAATATCACCCGGTTCCAATTTCCACTAAACTTTCAAGAGGGTCATTTAACAGGTGTATGGAGCAAATAACATTTTTATCAATGTCCAACTTATCAGAAAGGTAACAGGTGCTTTCATCTAACTGATGTAACCACTACATGCTTCTGCTGGTTAACGCATAATCGGAATTACAATTTATAAGGTGACGACTGATCAATATGGTGTCGATAGAAATTGATATGCATAAATATATATGGATATTGGATGGAGCTCAATACTTTTAAATGACGTCCTCATCATATCGGTATTTTACAGATAAATGTTGTATGCAGTACTGTCAACACCCATATAATCTACACAATCTTGTATGGTGTATGGGCAAGGTATAATAATAATAATGCTCAAGAAATGAATCATATTGATCGGATGTGAGTTCCAAAATTGCGACAGATAACCTTAATGAATGAATGATAAACGTCAGCCACCTGCACGCAGGTGTGAAGTGATGAAGCACAACAGGTGTACAAGGTACTCATACCATTAAAAGAATCATCATGATTCAATGTTTCACCTTAGTCACTTTTTGAAGTCGCCACTTGTCGACCGTGAAAGGTACATTAGTGCGTAGGTGTTTTTTTAGTGCTAGTATCAAAATATCAAAATGGATTCTGCTATTCAATTAGCGATTCTGATCCTTTTTGGAACACTACAACTGGTAAGCAAAGTCATTATTACGGTACGGCATCACAGCACGCGTCCTTCTCGAGTGTTTGAATTTTAATTGTTTCCTGACTTAGGCAACCTCACAAGAAGGGGAATGGCCCGAAAACTTGGTCGGGCTTGGCAAAGAAAAGGGTTGCATAATGGGAGGAGTGTGTCACAAATACCACGATGTTAACGATAAGGCTTACAACTGTTACGTTGATTAGCATCACAGCACACGTCCTTCTCGAATGCTTGAATTTTAATTGTTTCCTGACTTAGGCAACCTCACAAGAAGGGGAATGGCCCGAGAACTTGGTCGGGCTTGGCAAAGAAAAGGGTTGCATAATGGGAGGAGTGTGTCACAAATACCACGATGTTAACGATAAGGCTTACAACTGTTACGTTGATCCTGATGACCTAGAACATCCCGACGACATAAACCCCCGATATTGGAACGATAAAGACGACATAAAGAGATTACGGGAATATTGTGCAGATACATTGGACGCCTATGGAGAAGAGCCAGGGCGGGGTGGGTACTTGCTCTGCTGTGCTCCCGACCAAGTCGACGAGCTAGCAGGTCAAATTAAAATGGCAAAGGATATAATCGCCCGGTGTCCTTCTTGCTGGCGAAACTTCCGCCAAGTGTTTTGCGAGCTAGCCTGCTCACCATACCAAATTCACTTTATGAGAGCAGCTAAAATTGAGGATACCCCGCCATTAGAGAATGGTGGCAAGCCACCGAGACCACGGATGGTCACAGAGCTAGACCTGTACCAAACTGAAAGATATGCCAATAAGACATACGAGAGCTGCAAAGATGTCGTGATGGGGTCAGCCAACACACCTGCGATGGACTTTCTCTGTGGAGGGTATGGGTCCTTGCGGTGCAGTGCAAAGAATTGGTTTGAATATTTAGGAGATTACAGAAATACGTATGCCCCTTTCCACATTTACTTTAAATATCCCGAAGTGGAAGGCGACCCTGACATGATTGGTTTTGATGGGATAACATATGGCTGCGATCAGGCGAGGGTGAGAACTGCAATATTTATACAGGGCTCGCGGTCTTGCACTATGCAGGTAAAAACTTAATCTGACAACTTTCCCAATTTAGCCAGGCGACTCTGTTTGCTCGTGTGTGGACTGTGAAGCAAGTTGCCCTGCAACTGTCGACCGTCCTGAGAAGACGTACATTCATGACTGGAAAATTGCCAAAATCTTTGGCATGTTTTTCGTAATGGGAATTGTTTTTATTGCTGGAGCAGTCGTCATTATAGGCTTAGCGTTTCTCATGCGGCGAGTTGAACAAAATGCCAAGACAGGTATGCATTGCACTTTTGAAAGTTAGTGACACTGGCACAGGCATACTTACCTATATGTAGTTTTATATGTGGCACTTTTTAATATTTATTTAAAATACTTGGCTAGACGCAAAAACAAAGATACATTCAGAACCTGGATTTCTTCAGAGAATTGGACAGCGAACAGAATTAAGACTGAATGTAACGTTTGAAAACATTGCTAAAGGTAGGATTACGTCGGACATCCGAATCTGTAAAGTATTCTGCAGAATCCAAAGTATTCTCTTATAAACCAAAATATAATTTTTAACGATTTTATGTTTAGCTTGCGCCGCTTACCCAATCACAATCCTCATTCCCGGAATCCTGCTAACCACCGCATTGTCCTGTGGTATTGTTTTCCTAAAAATCACAACGGATCCCGTCGAACTATGGGCGTCCCCTACCTCCAGAAGTAGAGTGGAAAAGGACTACTTTGATTCCCACTTTACCCCATTCTACCGCACTGAACAGATCATCGTAACTGCCCAAGGCTTGCCAAACATTACCTACCAAACTCCCACCGGGACAGAAACCTTTGGCCCAATTCTCGACAAAATCTTTATGCTTCACCTGCTCGACCTCCAAGAGAGAATCATCAATGAAGTGGTGGGGGAGGGGGGAGAGAAGCTGTTTGATGTCTGCTTCAAACCCCTAGCCCCAGAAAACAATAATTGCTCCGTGTTTAGCTACTTGGAATACTGGCAGAGTGACTCGGAACATATGAGGAGGTGGCAATATGACGTGAGAAGCGGGTACAATGTGACATATTTAGACCATTTTTTGTACTGCACACGAAATCCAGCTGCACCCGTTTCCGGGACAGAGTTGAAGCTCAGCTGTATGCCAAGATATGGTGGGATTGTGGACCCGGCTTTGGCTTTAGGTGGTTTTATGCAGCCTGGTAAGGACTTATTGCTTATAGAACTTCAACTTAAATTGGTAGCAATTAAAAGTTGCTGTAATCGTGTAATAACTTAATGGGATATGTCTTCTGCAGGTCAAACTCTGGCGGATAAACCATATCAAAATGCAAACACTGCCGTGATAACATTCATCGTCAACAACAATGTTGATAAAGATCTGCAAATACCTGCGAAAAACTGGGAAAAGGCGTATGTCGAGTACATGAAGAAATACATTGAGGACGATAAGCCGGATTTTATGGATATCGCGTTCACATCAGAGCGAAGTATCGAGGATGAATTAGAACGAGCGAGTAAAGGGGAAGTCCTCACGGTTTCCATTTCCTACTTGTTAATGTTCATTTACATTGCGGTGGCTCTGGGAGATGCGGACTCTTTGTCCAGAATATTTGTATGTTAAAACCGCAGCTATATTAAACACTTGTGAGTTTTTCTTTGTTGTTTTGTGATTGACTCATGAAACATTACGAATTTTATCAGATTGACAGTAAAATCCTGGTTGGGATTTTCGGAGTTGCGATTGTCCTCGGCTCTGTTGCTGCCGCGGTGGGATTTTTCGGCTATGTCGGACTTCCGGCTACCCTCATCATCATTGAGGTTATTCCCTTTCTCGTGTTGGCTGTTGGAGTAGATAACATTTTCATTTTGGTGCAAACATATCACCGGAGTGTGAGGCTGGAAGGGGAAACCAAAGTGGACCACATTGGTCGTATTGTGGGAGAGGTTGCGCCTTCCATGTTACTCAACTCTGTAACAGATTCGGTGTCCTTCTTCCTTGGTAATTGGAAACTTCAAATGCATTCCTGCATCTACATCTACACCATCATAACTGATGACATGGTTGGTTGACACTCTTCTTTAATGTGTTTCAGGTGGTCTGTCCGGCATGCCTGCTGTCCGAGCTTTTGCACTATACGCTGGAGTCGCCCTTTTAATCAACTTTATACTACAGTTTACCTGCTTCATTGCTTTCCTCTCGTGGGACATTGAAAGACAGGAGAACAACCGCTACGATGTTTTATGCTGGTACACATGTTTTATCTTTTTCTTGATGATTTTTTTCTTGACTCAGCTTGACAAAATGTCTCTTGATTCCAGCATAAAATCAAAGTCTGCTGAAAGGCGAAAGGCTGGTGTGAAAGCAAAGAGTGTTCCATACAAAGTACTCGAAATGTATTATGCTCCCGTCCTCTTCAACTTTGGTGTCAGAGTTGCCGTGCTGTTGGTGTTCTTTGCGTGGCTTTGCCTCTCCATAAGTGTCGCTCCCAAAATTGAAGTAGGTCTGGAACAGGAAATCTCCATGCCGGATGACTCTCACGTTTTGAAATATTTCCATGCCATGTTTGACTACCTGTCCATTGGCCCGCCAGTCTACTTTGTTATAAAAGATACCGGACTCAACTACGCAGATCTGAAAACTCAAGAAGCCATCCGAGCTGGAAATGACCCGTACAGCGTGGTTTCCCAAGTGTTTAGTGCGAGCAAACAGTCCAACGTAACTTACATCGCCAAACCAGCCGCCTCCTGGTTAGACGATTATATCGATTGGGCAAACTCTGAGGCGTGTTGCAAGTTCTATAATGATACTGGCGAGTTTTGTGCAAGTGCTACCCCGGAAAGGTAAGATAAAAATATTGAGTTACGTAACATGTTAAACTATTACTCAAAACTCATTGTCAGTTTTATAATATTCCTTCCATGTTTCCTTCCCTTTTTAGTGAGTGTCAGTCGTGCTTGCTGGGTCCGCAACTGAATGGGACAATCAACGGAACAATGTTCGAAACCTACTTGGATTTCTTCCTCAGAGATAATCCTTCTGCGGACTGTGCCAAAGCTGGACATGCAGGATACGGCTTAGGCGTAAACTACGACCTGGATGAAGAGGCGCATCGAAGTGTGGCAAGGGCAAATTACTTCATGTCGTATCATACAATTTTGAAAACATCTCGAGACTACACGGAAGCAATGAATGAAGCACGAATAATTGGAGAAAACATTACCAAAACTTTGAATAAAGGTAAAGTGGTATAACTTTTTAATTGATCAGTCTTAATGGTCATGCATTGGTTAATAACTGTCCACTTTATTTATTTATTTATTTTTTTAAAAAATAGCTCTAAATTCTGATAAACACGAGGTGTTTCCCTACTCCGTGTTTTACGTCTACTATGAGCAATATCTTACTGCGTGGAAGGACACCGGAACCTCCCTTGGAATCAGTTTCAGTGTGATCTTCGTCATTTCCTTTGTCCTCACTGGGTTCAACATTGGTTCCGCCTTAAAGCTCTAAATTCTGATAAACACGAGGTGTTTCCCTACTCTGTGTTTTACGTCTACTATGAGCAATACCTTACTGCGTGGAAGGACACCGGAACCTCCCTTGGAATCAGTTTCAGTGTGATCTTCGTCATTTCCTTTGTCCTCACTGGGTTCAACATTGGTTCCGCCTGTGTCATTCTCCTCACAATTTTCATGATTGTTACCGATCTCGTGGGGTTAATGTACTTCTGGGATGTATCTCTGAATGCAGTATCCCTCGTTAATCTTGTAATGGTGAGTTGCACACTTCACGTGTGACTAATTACAATTATCCCGTTCAACAAATTCATTTGTCATGGACTAGGTGCACTTTTAAAGTGTGATGTGATTTTCTGTCTTTCACAGTCTGTCGGTATTGCCACCGAGTTTTGTACTCATATCATTCACCACTTCACCGTCTCAAAGGAAAAAGGAAGATTGGCCAGAGCGCAAGACAGTTTGGTCAACATGGGAATCTCGGTTTTGTCTGGGATCACACTAACAAAATTTGCAGGGATTGTGGTGCTCGCCTTTGCCAAATCAAGAATCTTCAAAGTATTCTATTTTCAGAATGTACCTGGGCATGGTCCTCATTGGGGCTGCGCACGGGTTGATTTTCCTACCTGTTTTGTTGTCTTTCGTGGGGCCAGCGTCGAGAGCAATTTCACACTGATTTTTAACCATATTTTTGCGATTTCGTTATGTAAATTTTAAGTTTTATGTAATGAACAACTTCGCACCTTACTGTAGATATACTTGACAAAACAATAATTTCATTTTTATTACGTTGAATATACTTAATATATACTTACTAAGGCCTACCATGCTTTAGTTGCTACTATTTGTATACCTATGTAGAAAGATTCTGTGATAAAATAAGAACATCATGAACTAGACAAAAACATATGAAAAATGCTCATAATTATTCTGCAATTTTCCTCTTTCCACGCTACACAGTCTTCTGATTTTTCAGACAAAAAATAAGTCCCAAGCGCAGACGGTGTGAACGTATTGAACATTTTGAAGACTTTCATTTCTTGGTTAAACTTGCATCACTATTTTTACCCGTTTTATTCTAAACTAATATTTGCAAAGATATCGGACGGAGGAGATCAGTGCCTACTCGGTAATCAGCCGAGAGGTTAAAGTGATCAAGACATATTGTTTTGTAAGGTATACTTTTCTTTCCTAATTCCACGCGTATTTGGTAATGAACTCCACACAGTTCACGAGCAATTAGTCCATATAACACTACAGCAGCATATTATTATTGCAGAGAGAACAGATACGAGTTCGGATTCAAGGTTGGAATAAATTAACAAATTTTTAAAGGACATGACAGAGTTACTCGATTAGCTGACTTCACTGCACATTTGATCAGATTCTCCAGTCATATCTGATGTGAGCCAAGTGCGCGAGGCACGATAAAGGTCTTCAACTACAAAGGACAGACAAAAACTTATTTTATTATTTTATTTATTATTGGTAAATTCCAGGTAACCAAAGATTGCATTTAGCGGCTTGTCGTAAATATGACCGTTCGCTTTAATAAAGACACTCTTTTATATAATGATGTTCCTTGATCTTGGTGCCAAGTGCCAATGCATATTATGAACTACCTGCAGTGGCCGTGAACAATGTCATGATCAAAAATAAATTGACATATATACCGCCTTAAGAAATTGCTACTGCTGTTGTTTGTTGTGTGTACAAATCTTTTTTATAATCTCAGCAGATCTTAATCTTGCTTGATATAATGGGATTCCTAGTCCAACACCAGGTGAGTGAGGTGTGCTAGTGCTATAATGTGCTAAAATCTAGCCACCCGGAGGATTCCCTTGAAAGCCATAAGCCATTTAAGAATTGCAAATATATGAGTGACGACGAGTGATACAAAGATTTGTATACAAAGAATCTCAAATTTTTCCATAATCCAAATTGACTTTATATGGACTTCCACGGTGGCTAGGAACACAACATGATTACGAGCAAGATAAGGTCAAGAAGTGCTGGCTATCTAGAAAATAGGATGAGCCAAACTATTCCATAATCATAGTACACCTGACCTCCATGCTGACCACTTGTATAACCTGTTTGGCCACGCTCTTCTCATTATAAAGGAAAAAGAGATCTTGTGTTTGTGTGTGCTTGTGTGACAACATTTATTTAACGTTTCCCATTAGTGATGATAGCACAAAGAAGTCAGTAGAAGTTCCGCGTTTCATGGTAATGAAGATGGCATCAAGCTTGGGATCGCATCATGATCAAACGGAATAGCCAGTCAGTGGCAATTAGCTGATAAGAGCTGATGGGTAAGGTGTGCAGCAGCAGTTTATTGTGGATGACTGAACAAGTGCATTGTTATAGTGGTGCCGGTGGTGGTGGTCACGTTTAAGTTGTGAGTTGCTTCTAAAGCTCACACTTCCAGTTTTGTGGTTGACTCGGGTTCAACCGGACCAATTAGAACTCTTAAAGTTGGAATCCTAATTCGATATTTCCTAGCTTAGATTTTCATTTTTTCAAAGTGACACCTACGGGGTGGTAAAAAAAGCCATCATCATGCCTACACAACATCCTATGGTGGCATTTGTACTAGCTCCGCTAGTTTACTCCCTCATTGCCATCATTTACACAAACACCAAAGTCTACTATGATTTGGACAGGACGGCAGATGCGGTGGAAGTGACGAGAATGAATGGCAGGGCTCCAGATACTTTTGATTTCATAGTTGGTAAGTGACATTAGAAATAGAGCTGTGATATAACACATCACTCCGTGCAGGCTTAATTATATATGAAAACTTGAATTTTTGTTTACATTTTTTATTTAATACGCAGTTGGAGCTGGATCTGCGGGTGGTGTCGTGGCCAATAGGTTGGCTCAGCATTATCGAGTGTTACTCCTCGAAGCAGGTGGCGAACAACAGCCAGGATCTAGTATACCTTCGATGTCTCTGCTGCTCCTAAATCGACCTTACATTGATTGGTCTCATGTGACAGTGAGGCAGACAAAGGCATGTCTTGCTCTGCAGGAGCAGGTAGGTACCTACTCTTTTTTACTGCATTTCCTGTCAATCAAAAACCAAATTAGGTATAGGAGACTTTATTTTTCCTGTTTGTGGGTACTAGATTACCTAGACCCATAATATATATAATACATATAATAGGTAGGTAAAAATGAGAAAAATGCGCTCGCTAAGGTTGACCAGGTTGAGGATGTGTTGATGATTCAAGTTGATTGTTGCGTCAGATTGTTAAATAATAATAATAATTGTTTTCTTGTAGCATACTTGGCGTTTTCACGCTAAATGACTTTGTTTGTTTGGAATGCTCAATAGCTCAATGATGTACTTATTGGTGGGATGTTGGCTTTGATTGTTTTTTTGGCGATGTTGGCATAGTCTGTAATTATTGTAAAATTGTGTGTATTTCTTTTATAGAAAGCTGGGTGGTCGGCTGGAAAAGGTCTTGGAGGAACATCAGTCATAAACTTTTTAATATGGCTGAGAGGTCATCCCAAAGATTATGATAATTGGGCGAATTTGACTGAGGATAGGAGCTGGAGTTATGAAGGAGTACTTCCACACTTTAAAGCGATTGAGGATTTCCATGGACGAGACAATGCTGGTAAAAAAAAACTTATTGGCATTGAATACCTTGTCTATGAAATATATTACACAAACCAATCGAACAATCACAAATTGTGCTCCGCAGAGTATGCACATGGTCGTGGAGGCAATATCGAAGTTGGCCCACCTCCATTTGAAGGAATGCGTGAGTTGTTTGTTCGCGCAGGCGAGGAAATGGGTTATCCCAGAAAGGATTTGGCAGGGTATTATGACGAAGGTATATACGGATTTCAATGTTTTATGACAGTTTGATAATGATGAATCAGGTCCGATTTAAACATACTTGTATGAATGTAAATGCTTTTATAGGTTTTGACACCCTGAATTATAACATCAAGAATGGACGTCGAGTAAGTACCTACACGGCCTTCATAGAGCCAATCAGAAACAGAGGGTTGCTGACAATTTTCAAATATTCCGAAGTGACACGTGTCCTGCTTCGTGGTGACCAAAATGAGGCGTACGGCGTAGAGTATATAAGGCACGGAAAGAAAAAAGTGGCTTTGGCCAAACGAGAGATTATTATATCTGCGGGAGCAATTCAATCTCCAAAAATTCTTATGCATTCTGGCATTGGACCAAAAGACCACTTGGAATCGTTTGGCGTAAGACAAGGAAGCATGTCAAGTTTACCGAAGCGTGCCTTCACATGGTTTAATTAGTGGTTACTATT
>JAANSN010003098.1:0-20249 GCA_036850665.1 Dicranocentrus wangi | reverse complement strand
ATCGGAATATTTAGGTTTTCGGACCCATGTGCCCATATTATGCATGTCAATTCCTATTTATTTGCTCATGTCAGTGGCAAACCTTCTATATGAAAGAACAGAAACAATAGCTCCTTTATGGACCAAAACCCACGCTAGCCTAGAAAAACAACCCCATTTTACGGAGTTTAGATAAAAATAAGCTTCCACTGCTTCAAGGTGAGTTTTCCTATACGACATAACCTCCCAAAATAATATCATAATCCTAAATTCCAAAAAACGTTCCCGACTACGACACTCCTTAGTTCAGTGAGAAGGAGAAACGTTAAATGGAAAGGCATAAGGTCATATCATAACTAGGGTCTCTACACTACTAGAGTCCAGAACCAAACTAAACTACGTATTTAGTAAGAGAGGTAATATTGTGCGCATTGTGCACAATACAATGCCCAGTACAACGTTATCATCACAACATACTCCCTTCTTCTCTCCTTCGTCTTACTTATCCTTGCGATTGCGATCTTGTGTTTGCTCCTTGTGTGCACTACTTACTTACACACTGCACACACATCACAAACCAAATCCCAACTATTCCCAACCATGGGTGGCTTCGTTGGGCTAATATGGTATACTTGAAATTCCTCACTCACCTAAGTAAACCGTCCGTGTGTGCTTGTGCTCACAAACTCAACTCACAATCACCCACCACACCACACAACTCTAGATCCTTATGCACATTGTACATCAATTCCGTATATCCTTAGTAAGTGTACATTCGTATTCGCATACAAATACCAAAAAAGCCAACCAACTCTTCTCCCCATCACACATACAACCACGTAGCAACTCTGTATGATATGAGCAGAGCAGACGAATCCTCTTGTTCAACACTCACTCTTCTACTCGCTCGTCTCTACTCGAAAAAAAACTCGAAAAAAGGAGAGAAGCGAACCTTTCCTTCATTCTTGCCTTACTACCACTACTTACTCCACTCCACAACTTCACTCACCTTTTTACTTTGAACGAGGAATACTACTACTATTCCAAAAGGATAGTCTCACCAACATCGATCCAGGAACAACTAGAGAAAACTAAAAACTTAAGAAAAAAAAGTCCAGTAGTGCTAATATCCCCACGAGTACAAGTATCACAATAAAAAAAGTCCACAATTTCCCAGTTTNAAAAAAAGTCCACAATTTCCCAGTTTATAATTTTCCAAAGGACTATATAATAATTTCGAAAAGGATAATCTAGGAATTTCCTGATTACATAGTAGGAAAGTAATTAAAAACTAGGTCGTCGTCGCATATATATCCCCATCTCACACTATACATTACACACTTTTCCCCATAAGATATACATGGTTTAGGTGGTGGTGGTGTGTGTGTGGTGGCTGTTGGGTGTGGGTAGATATATACATTCTCCTCTCCTCTCCTCCTGGTTGTGCACACTCTGTTTCATATGAATATAAAAAATGGATAGATAGGAGGATATATGTATAATGTTTTATGGTGTGCGCTGGATGGAGTGGAGCCCAGTTTGGAGCAAGATGGTGTCATCTAGGGTAACCAGAGTGGGAGCTTTTGAACAAATGTTTACCAAATACTTATAAAATCCCAACCTTTAGTGTTCCTCCTGTGAGCTGTGTGGCTTTTGTGTGCAAATGCCAGCAAATTATATAATACAACACTTTGTAATGAGAACCATTTTTTTCGGAGGAGGTGTTCGAAAACCAGGTTTGAAACTGTTCAATCCTACTACAGAGGAGTTGGTGAAAGTGAATTGGATGAGTTGATGAAGTGGTGGAACTGGGACTAAATATTAGCAGATATCACAAAACAGAAAAGACTATTATAGAGTTGTCTCAAAACCATTAAATTATCGGGAAATAGTTGGTGTAAATAATATTATTGGAGTGTCATCATAATGGGGAGGAAGCGAAGTCGTTCCAAATCAACCTCCCGGTCGTCGAGATCCCCGTCTCGTTCCAGTCGAAGACATGGGAGTCGCAACCATCATAGTAAATCGAAAAAGAGCAGAACGAGTAAACGCTCACGCTCCAGAGAAAGGTTGGGGAGGGATCGGGATAGGAAATCGAGAAGAAGTACGAAAGACCGTCGCACGAGATCTCCATCGTCGTAAGTCGTGTATAAAATGAAATTCACTTTATTTGAGGCGGATATTCAATTTTTAAAGTGTGAGTTGAGTGAGTTAACAATAAGCTTGAATTTTATTAATTTTTAGATCCAGTAGCAGCAGTGGCAGCTCAAGTTCTAGAAGTCGAAGTCGCAGTAGTCGTCCTGCAAAGGAATTGGAAAGGGTAGCGGAATTAGAAAGACAGAGGTATTTATTGTAGCGTTACGACGAATGAAACGTGTGAATTGGGGTATGCATGAGTTACAAGAATCGACATTTTTGTACTTTTAGGCGACAGAAGGAACTTGAGGCAAAGCTGGTAGAGGAGGAGACAGCGAAGCGAATAGAGGAGCTGGTAGCCAAACGAGTTGAAGAAGAATTGGAACGAAGAAAGGACGAAATTGAGGCGGAAGTTCTTCGTCGTGTTCAGGAAGCCAAAGAAAAGATGGAGAAGGAGATGATGGAAGAGCTTCAGCGCCAGAAAATGGCTCAGTTGGAAGAAGAAAGAAAACGAGAGGTAGCTAAATCTTCCTCTAAACCTCTATCATTGTTACTTCATGATGATCTGTTTTACAATGTTAATGAATTTGATGACAATGATGAATCGCTCTCATTCCTGCAATACCAAGAGGATGAGACATTGTTCCTTTTTAAGAATAGTAGCAGCTTTTCGTTCACAGTTGATCTCGATCATTACGCTCTGCTCCATGACTCTGTGGCAAGTACTTATCAGATTTTATATCGCCTTCTTGTGGCGTGTCTTAAAAGTTTAAGACAATAATATTTTATTTTCGTAGTTTATCTATCTGTAACAATTACATGGATTGTACTAACAGAAAGTCAGAGTATACCTATTTTTATATATATCGCAGCGCAGATTTTATTCGCAAATTTATATATTTAGTGTTAAATTTTGGTGGACAATGCGGATTAGTTGCAGATTTGATTTGAAGTGGTGGGCCGACTATATAGGCTCTCTAAAACGTTAAAATCAGTTTTCTATCACAATCAGTACAATGTTGAGGTCGAAAGTCGATGGAACTACTATTGATATAAATTAAGTATTGTGAACTTTCAAGAGATTTTATCTTGATCTTGTGTATGGAGAAGGCAAATAATAATATCCAAAACTGAAATGATTTTTGGGAACATGTCAAGCTTCTAGAGTGGGCTGGACGTAGTAGATTAGATTAAGTGTGGGGCTGTGGTTGTTAAAGTTTTGGACTCTGGAAATTCTTTACAATTATTTTTAAATTACCATTTTTAAATGGACTCAATGGAGCAGAGCAAATTTGAAGTACATAAATAGATCTTGTGCTGTTTGTAGTATGATGTAGCCTTACTGCACCGACTGGTCTACTACGGTGCCAGTACACTCAAGGAAGGCATAAAATTAATTTTTCAGTGGTAGACCGTGTCTCAGATACCTTCGTTGTGTAGGTCATACCGGAAGTTAGTAAGCTTCCCTGCTTTGCATTTACTGCATTTCAATGAAATCATGCAGATTGGACACTGTTTGTTATCATCTTCTTACATTAGAACTAACCTCAATTATGATTTCGTCATGAAAGTTGTTTTCCCTTCTACATGTCGTTGATTGTTTTATTATATAGTAGTGAGAGTTTGACCTTTATTTTGCTTTACTCGTCATCTACTTGTCCTACTTGCCATGCATCATCCATCATACGTGTTCTTGTTGGTAAATATATTCACATTCGTGGCTCATGTCATTTCATTCCTGGATCATTGAAAAGTGGGCAATGGATTGAATGGATTCCGTATCAGAGGGTGTAATACGGAACTATATAAGTTCGTTAAGTGTGTATTAAATAGCATTTTGGTAAGTTCGAGTTGTTGAGAGTGGGTGATGATGATTTGTAAGAGCCTTCGTGGTGAAAGAAGGAATGTGAACAGCGGAAGAAGTGAACGGCAGAAACTCTCTGAACTGATCTGACACTCACAGGTAGTTTTTCATTGTATTAAACTCATATTTTCCTCATTTCTACTCTTTAGTCAAGCAGTTTTCCTTAAGGCATCCGGTGGACTTCAGCAGCGCACCGTATCGGTTCCGTTCTGGAATCTAACTGTCTTCAGCCACCGCCCTTTTCCTTGTCCTGAATACCGAGCAAAACTAATTAATTATTGTTTGTTTTTAATTATGATTATAATGTGTAATGATAACCTTGATTGCTGTTTGTACGTAACTGGCGATTTCCGTCAGTCAAATCCCACTTTATCAGCCGTCTGAGATAGTTTTATAGTGGCAAACAGGTGTAATATTCTTAACAGATAAATGTGTTCACGATTTAATGCCCACTCTTCCGTTTTTGTAGGAGGAGGAGCGCCGTAAACGCGAGGAACTGGAGCGGATCATGGAGGAAAATAATAGGAAAATTGAAGAAGCTCAAAGAAAATTGGTATGTCATTTGTATCTGTCTGTCTGTAGTTTTATTGTAAAATGTAGTTTTGGTTTTTTTGCATGGTCACTAATATTTTTTTTTGTTTTTGTTTGGACAGGCTGAAGAGCGTTTGGCAATGGTGGAAGAACAAAGACGAATGGACGAAGAAAGACAAAGACTTCAACGTCAGCACGAGTTGAGAATCAAAGAGGAGCAGAAGCTAATTTTAGGAAAAAATAATTCTCGTCCTCGGCTTTCCTTTGCTCTCAAGCCTGCAAGTGATTAAAAAGTCCGACCTAGCACGTCACGCCTCGGTGATGATACAAGCTGGTGGAACGATAATCAGCATTTATACTGAATGAACAAGTCCCCGCACTTTGTATTAGTTATTATTTCACCGTCGAAGGTTGAAGGATTCTCGTACAACTTGCGGAAATGTTGGGAGCCTTAAAGAACCTTCGCCATTTGTGATTTATCATACTTTTAATAAGTGGCTCAAGTGTTACGTTGTTAGCCATAGTGTTATGAGTGTTGACGAAATGAAATCAAATTTTTGAACACGGATGTGATTCAGATTTACTGGATGGTTTCATTCGCATTTATTTCTTTTTTTGGTAAGTTACATCATTAAAGTCTGTATATGCATGCATCTACGTGTTGGGGCACAATACCGTTCAAATCGTCTTGAAAAAGAATAAAAGTTTCTTTATAGGGGTTTTTTGTAGAAAAACGTTGGACAGTCTTTTAAGCGTACAATCATTTATCTTGCAACTGAATTCGAATAACTTATAGCAATGGATATGGAAGTACGATTAGCGTATCCATTTAGCCTCCTTCTCTGCCAAAGAACCTGGAGCAGGAACAGGTGAAACGCGCTTCGGGATGAGGAGTTTCGGGTCAGGCATAGGATACACTCTTCTCATACCACTGATAACATCATGGTCTTGAGGCTGGGCAGAATCATGAATTACATTTTAAAGGCCAAGCTCACGTTTTGTGGAGCAGTGACGTTTTTGATAATACATTTATTTTAGCATATAAAAAGCACGCACTCGCACCCTACTAATTGCAAATGCATTTTCAGGGTTTCGGACACCGAAAATATGTATAACATTATTTTAACGGTAGCGAATGCAAATGCAAATAAACGTTACATAACAGTTTGGCATCAAATTGAGACTGCAAATGACAAGTAATTAATGCCTGAAGTCAGAATATAACAATATCTTTGTATTTAATAAGATGAAACATTTTCCTCATTTCGAGCCTAAACTTTCAATAACTACAACTCCTTCATATGCAATATGCAATGTATACATTTATTGTCCGAAGAAAGGAAGCAACTTTCACTGCTGGGTTTCATCGACTACCTTTGTCGTATGTGAAAGTTAAACTAACACTTCCGCAAAGCAATTTAAGTACGGTTTATGACAACGGTTTATGATGTATTGAAATAAGACTGCATGTGGGATGAGTCATTGCGAAAGTCTTCTACTCTTTGTGTTCTATTGCGCAATTAGGTCTGGGATGGGTACTTGAAGTAAGCAAAACCTTGATTTTACATAGAGGATACATACGTCTGATTTTTAATAGAGGAATTCAACAGGCGGGAAGAGAGTCCTATATAGAATTACATGGAGGGTTTAATTCAAGCGTGATAATAGCGAAATTTGAAGATACTACATACTTACGAACTAGTATACGATAGTGACTTCCACTTAAGGGGTTTTGCTGTCAGAGTACCAAGAAAGTAAAAAACTGCATTTGACTCTAGCTATATGAGGATTTGCAATCCTAATGCAGTTTGATTTTTAATAGTTTCGAAATAGTTTGGATTTTCACAATTGTGGAAATTTCATATATCAGGCTTCAAATGAGTTTTTAGCTTTTCCGCAATATTTAACTATGAATCTCCAAAAATATTGTATATTTTGTTGATCCTCTACACATCAAACCAATTGTAAGTGGAAGTCACTACAGCAGGAAGAGTAATGTTAGGTATGGTCATGGTACACGTATACACAAGATATTTAAAATGTTACATCTTTATTCGTAGTTTAGATTCCGCAGATTTTAATATAATTTTATTTTACCTGTGATGAGTGGCGGATAAATAAATCTGATATAATTTCGGTAAACAATACTTAGTTTGGTCGAACACATTGACATTTAAAGCAATTTGTAGCCATTTTTACGCTTGGTGTAATGACCAATATGAACATTATTATGGCTATCACAGATATCGTTTCTGTCGATAGTTCTCCTTAGCTGAAGTTGTCAGTAATAATTAAAGTTTGATGGCAACAGAAGATTTATTGTTTTCAACGGCAGTGTTGGACCTGTTTTTCTTCTGCCAAGGCGATGACAGTTTTGTGGTTCAAGTATAACCCTATAGCAAGGATAGCGACGGGAACAACGTCGACTACTAGGTATAGTATTTCTTCGTTGATAAACTCTTGAAACGTGAGATTTGGATTTCGAAATGTGGCGATAATTGTCGTCCTTAGTTACAACAGGATTATGAGGATGTGATTGCTTATTGGTAAATGTTGAAGGAATAAAGTGGGTTGCTAGATTAATTTCGTTGTTGTTATCATCATTAGCATCGCTGTCACTATCACTTGTGGTAAGAATCGATTGAAATAGTTTACAATTAGGGTCGTCTACGTCGTTTGGGTCGCGTGGTTTTACTTCATTTAGTCGGGGTATCATCGGAGATAGAGCGCTGCATGAAAGATCAACCAATCGAAAGTCCTCCGAAAGACTATTTTCGTCAGTGTTATCTTGTGATATGACTATGTCGGATACTTGACTATTCGGATTTGTTGACGATTCTTGTTGGACAGCGGTTTGAACCATCGCAATACGATTTAAAATATGGCATTCGTCCAATCCTATTGTTTCTAGCCTTTCAGCTACCGTTTGATCGCATGTAGTGTCACGTGATAGATGATCAGCCAATGAAACCGTCTTGTTAGGAAGAACATTTGTTCTGTTGAGAATACTGGACCCCGGTAAATTTCGAAGTAGGTCAATGTCTCGTTCAGCGAACCATGTTCTTTCTAATACACGTGACGGAGAGGCTCTCTTAGTTGGAGTTGGAGCTGGTTCGTGTGAAGTTGAAGGTGGATTTGTTAACTCCATTAGTGAATTTTCACAATGTTCCTTGTGTTCTGAAGAAATGAATGCCGATGCTGGCGTTTTGGAGTTTGAATGGCTGGCTGGTAATGGTTCGTCGTCACTACAGCATGCAGAGTAGCTATTGTTGGTATTGTGCGTAATGAACCCAATCCTTTCACTCTGCTCCATGCTGACTTCGGGACTATTGATGCTCGCTTTAGCCTTCTGTTTCCTCTTCTGACAACTTTCGTTAATCTTTTGGCTTGTTTTTGTATTATCTAATTGGAGTTTTTTGTTTGTGAAGCTTTTAGCAGAATTATTTTTCATTCGAACTATTTCCAGAATTGTAGTAATGTCGCTGGGATTCATTGGAAACGTTGAGTGTACATCAGAAACCTTAGTGCTAATCGTAAGGTCCTCCTCTGGTACCTTGGTTTCTGATGATTCACACAAGACAACTGATTCGTTTTCTGTAAAAGTTTGGAAGGGACCAACTGAAGTTTGCTTCTGATCAGATATTAGACTACTTACTCCACCCGTGACACTGATTACACTCGGGTCTTGCAACTGAACACATCGCAATTTGTTTAGCCTCCGTTTAACCAAGGCCACGATTTGCTAAGCCGAGCAGCTTTATTTGAAACGGATTGCTTGAGCCTGTCTATATAATCTTGGAAAGGATAAAAATGTGGAAACCCGTATTAGCAGTAAATGTTTTTCACTGACAACTTAAGCAGTTTAGGAAACTGTCTCCGCGCCATCGCTTTTAATCTTTCAAATGAGCATTTGATATACATTTCATTTGTTAGTCTGACCGGCCAAACCCCTTAATGAATCATGAAATTTGTATTAATCGTAATTTGCAGTAATTGGATTAATTTATGTTGGGTCATTGTAGTGCTTCACATTTGAAAGGAAAAACTTTAAAAAATCGTTTGCGCGCAAATTGTTATCAAGTTGGTGTCAATTTCTCATACTGGCATAAAATATCAGGAATTGCTACATTGACAGTTCCGACCCAAATTTACACGATTCAGCAAGAATTATCAGTTCTTTTACGAATTGTTGCCAGCTATAGTGCCAATTTTATTTGAAAGTGAACTGTCACTATTTGAGATATCTTGCCAGAAGGCTGCCCAATGGCAAAGATGGCATTGTTGTGTAGGTATGCATGCATATTAATAGATAATGGATAACAATCGATGATCAGGCTCTTAAAGAAATTTTTAGTTATATAAATCTATTCTGGAATTCTATTCCATGATATGTGTGAGTATCACGAACGTTATTCTCGAATGATTATGGTGGATATGCTTTCGTGATAGGTAAAAAAATTGTCATGTGGAACCTATACTGGAATTGGCATTGAAAGCATTGTCATTTGCAACCTTTTGAGCCTATAAAGAATGAAGTCTCGCAATCAGTTTTTCAAAGTCCGTTTTTAGTTAGGGTACAGATTGTGGATGTAATAAAACTTTTAATTTTGTTTAATTAATTAGCTAATCATTGCTCAGCATCGTGGCATCGGCTAAACCTTTGGCATGTTGGAGGTTAAATGTTGGCCAGTTGTGTCTGGGTTAGTGGAACTTGCTCCTCCTTGAACAATTGACTCGATGTGAGCTTGCTGAGATGCTAGTGCTCCTTGGAACATTTGTTGATTTCTTACTCGCAGCTTTTGCAGGAGATCGGAGAAAGTCAGGTTTTCCTTGATATTGGAACTTTGCGACGGTGGAATTACGTGAGAAACAGACTGCGCAACTTTCTTTGGATTAGTGTTAGCAGTGGATTTTGAAATTGTCATGGGCCAGTCGATGTCGCGAGTCAGCCTTTTCCCAACAATAGTGAGATCATGGCCACTAAATTGCTGTACGATTACAGAACCAGCGTTTTGTCTATAGATCATCTCAAACATTCCAGTGTCGGCGTTCCGATTGTTTCTTCTGTCAACAACCACTGAAATTCAGAGAAAACATCGAATATGTCAAACTGCATATTGATGCATGCATACTGCATGTGCATAAGGGATACATTTTTGTACTATCTATACCTTTCACTGTGTCTTCTAAGCATTGTGTGCACATTCTTGCTGTGACGCTGGTACTGGCAGCCATACAAGGACAAGAATTAATTTCTATAAGCCAAGGCCTAAAATCCTCCGTCAGCATAAAGTCGGCACCGTAGAGCTCATAACAGCCTTTCTTACTTTCTACAGTTTCTTGAGATGCTAACAGAACCCCGACAATAGCTTGCTTCATTCCAGAGTAAATTATGGGCCACGCCTGCATAATATTGTAAACCCCATTTTAGTAAATGAGCTTATTATTAGTCGTAAGCAAAGGACTGAATTGTAGAAATATTTTGCAATTTGCTCGTACGTCCATTCTCCCAATCGTTTTGAGGTAAGCCTGGAACGTGTCACTTGACCACATGTTTTCGTCTGGCAGGTTGGAATCTCGCTGCTCAGAATTCTGATAACGACACTGTATAGCGTTGTTACATAAGTGAATACTCTCGTGGAAGTCCTCAAGTATAAATGGTTTTGTACAAAAGCGAACATAACTTTCTCTAAAAGCATATGAAAATTATTATCTCATTATAATTGTATTACTTCAAATCGTGAATATATTTGGCTTGAGTTTAGTATTTTTAGATTTGCTCACTTGTAAAACCACACAGTCAACGGAGTCCAGTCGGTGATCAAGAACCACTGACGAATATCAAACTTTGTCTTATAAATGAGCATAGGTTTCTCGATGTACTTTTGTACAACCCAGTTCAACTCTCGGAAGTTGTTTTGGGTCAATAGGTCCATAATCTTCTCCAACGTATTCATAATTACAATTCCCTTTCCTCTTGATCGTGCTCCGGGCTTGCATATCCACATATTGTAAACCCCATCAAGTTGAATTTGTGGCCAATACTGTGCTACTTTCTGCAACGTCTTTTTTGCAGTATCATATTTCACCTACATGTAATAAATGAAAACATGTACATATTTAAATAAATTAGTGATAGAGGAATAAAATGCTCAATGGGAAGAATTTTAATTTCACTCCCGTCAAACTTATTCTTTAGAAGAGAATGTGGTGTCGATATAAATTCACTTTTATCGTGCTTACATGGACTGCTTCTGCATTATCAAATCGTAAACGCTTCTTTTCATGAACCACAGCATAGTATTGATGAATGAAAGCATCCCAATGTTGTGTCATGAAGTTAGGTGGAAGAAGCCAATCAATATCTTCATGCCGTCGCATCCGAATGTAATTCCCAAGCTGTCTCGACGCGAAATCAACAGACAGTGGAGTAATTTTGCTGTGTACATCTGCCAAAGCTGTGTGCCCTTTTGCGTCAAAAGTATCAACAAAATATCTCAGGTAACTCATGCATGCCGTGAGCCGGTAGTCATCCTGAAATGCTTGTCTCTCCTCTTCCAAACAAAGTCTGTAGCAGCGTGGAAAGAAAGTATCTGCAACACCAGCCTCACTAAACCAATGCATATGCTGAAGACAGGCCGCAAGTCCAACCTGATACAAATATTCAAATTAAAATGTAACTATTATTTTGCATTTTAAGTAGGGTATAAAGGTAACCGTTTGAAGGTTTGCTTCCTTTGAAGTAAGTACCTTTGTTGTGAACCATGCCTTCGGATATCTGTTTATCATCTGATCTTTCGTCAATGTTTTCCAGTCAATGTTATCTCTTCTAATTACCCAAATGAAATCCGGGGCATAGTCTCTCAACACACGAGCCATCCATGCAACGTCAGACTCGTCCTCGAATCCTCGGTCTGCAAGTTGTCAATAAATAGTCAATAATCGACAAATCAAACTACGGAACATATGCAGTGGATAATTTATATATATCATATTTCATTATACACGTTCGCCACGTGTATCTTAGGTTAAATGTAATAAGTTATATAAAACATTCGCATGTACACAATCTTTGGTCGTCTAAAAATATCCATCAACAGGTACGATTTTAGTCTTTATCTGACGCAGGCATGCAAGTGACGAGTGTATGTAATATGAATATTATGCGCATAAAAGTTGAAATAGCAGTGTAGTCTGTACGGTTTGAAATGTTAGCATGCCACATTAATCTTTATATAAAATTACCCATTCGTTCCAATGATTAACTACTACCAATAAAAGGCCAAGAGAGAACTATAATAAAAGCTCTTGATCTATATGGTGTGTGAAAGTCTGATATAGGAACCCAACGCGCCAAGTTAATAGCCATGCGTGAAACGACAAAAAAGAACCGTAGCTTTCAAAAAGAAAAGCTGTTAAATTTGTCACCCACTAGGATATGGATATAGATACCGAGGTAAACCTAACTCATTATACAGCGTCGTCGCTTTTTACTACTCTAACATGATACGGTGATGATGTCCTGACTCCCGTCAGATAAATAGCATTGTCCTACTTTTCCCATCGTACATACACGCATTCAAAAAGGGACTTATCAAGAAATTGATGCTTCGGAACATTTTTTCGTTTATGGGCAGTAATTTTTGGACTTATTGTACCAGTCACAGAAGTCCGCTCAAAGAACTCCAATGGAAAT
This sequence comes from Dicranocentrus wangi, assembly GCA_036850665.1. Taxonomy (NCBI): domain Eukaryota; kingdom Metazoa; phylum Arthropoda; class Collembola; order Entomobryomorpha; family Entomobryidae; genus Dicranocentrus; species Dicranocentrus wangi. The sequence continues at coordinate 8,043 of JAANSN010003098.1, read as the reverse complement.
ATGAAATGCACAAAAAATATAGGTATATTCAGTGGTAGCAACAGAATTGTTAAATCTACTTTGTTCCAAAAGACATTGGACACCTATCGTCACCTGGATATGCTGCTTGCGTGTGACCCCTTTTCCTGTGTATAACATTGAAACAGGGTTTCTAAGCACATTCTTTCACTCTACGCTACCAATACCCACTCCAGGTTAGCAATACATCTATCTGTCTACTGACTTTTTTGTGTACATCACTTCAGTCGCCTCACACAGTCAGCTAGCACTCACTTTGAGCTTCGGTATAAATGTCTGTGATATGCTATGAGCTTCAAATACAATATAGCTACGTCAAAAACGCATTAATATTAGCTTTCTTCACTACCACAAACATTTTGATAAACTTTCTATCTAAGGTTTTCGTCGAATTACATATTCTAAATATAGGACACTTCCCCAAACTGCAATTGTCACGATTTGCAAGCTATGTAGCTATATAGCTGTTCCGACTCCTACCTAACCATAACCATCACCGTCGCGTCGCTGAGGCACGCACAGAAGTAAACTTCATGCTACACGGACCACGCATTCCAAAACTTTCATATGAAAAGATATGTATATTATGTAGATAGATCGTGTGTATGCCTAAGTTGCTTTCTCCTCATGCCTGTGCCAGCACTTTTGTCGTACGGAAAAACAAAGATTACACCCAGCAGAGATACTAGTAGTTACTAGGTTGTGGGATGCTATTTACCTTGGTCAAGCGAAAACTTGCTGATTAGCTTGGAGTGTAAAAGTAAATATAGAACATTATAATATAGGTAGTACTTTAATACGGGTAAGGTTGTAACTTGTAACTGGCTTATCCATACATTTTATGACTTGCTTACGCACGTATGCTTTCTTTGTCGTGACCCTGATAAAATATCTACAAATTCTACGGTCAGTCCAACACTGATTTAATCTCTAAAAGTGATAGGTTTGACCTAGTAAGCGGAAATTGAGGCTTTTTTTCTTTGTAAAAGCTTGTCTAAAATTGGATGTTCATAATGAGCTATTTTCCACAATTCAGGAAATTGAGGACATGACAGTTAGCTGATGAAGTATTCACAAGATAACAGCAGCAGCAGTGCAAATCAGACGGAAGGATTAGGGTCATTTAATAATACGCTAACATTTTATGCATCATCCCGCATTCAAGCGTGAATACAAAAATATTATGATCTTACAGGTAAACAAATGTGGGAGAGGAAAAAGTGATAGCTCATCCAATTAAGTATAATGTAACCTAATCTATTTGATCAAGCCATCCAGGAAATGAAGGAGGAATATAGCATAGGTATATGAAGCGCGTGTCACTCAAGCCTGTAGCCTGTAGCCCTCATGAACTTTGTGTTAGTGTATTCACATGGGATATCTCATGTTTAGAAATGACCACGGTAATGGAAAAGCCAGAAGTGAAAGTGAAACTTACTCTGGGAAAGCGTAGTATTAGCTGATCGAGAGTAGGCCAAAGGTCCTGGTTTCTCTACCCAACCTCGTTTCTTCAAAGCATTTCTGACCGCTGGGTAGACACCACAGCAGGTAAATATCTTATGGTCCTGGTATGTTTATGACAGACACAATGAAACCAATAAATCGAGAGTTAGGAACCTACATTTAGATATAGCATAATACTAAAAAAATATATTAAAATGAGTATAATGGTTGTTAACAACGTACATTCATCGCTTTCTCTATAAACGCCCTAAAGTTTCGACTTCGCTCCAGTGACACCATAGAACGGGATATGTTACTGGGATATCTCGGATGCAAATGCGAGATTGGGGTGGGGAAGGTTTTCACCGAGTGTTTCGACGTAACCGCTGTACTATTTCCACCTACAGCTACTGATGGCTTTGCGTCTAGAGGCTTATTCCCAGTATTGTTGTTGTTTACTGGTTTGGTTTGTTGATTACCAGCTCCAGTGCTTTTAGGTCTTGCTGCTGTGCTCGCATTTGATTTCACTGAGCTGTTTGACGCTGTCGCTTGAACGCTGCTTTTTTGGTTGGTTCCGTCTTGATTATTATTATTCTGCGGTGGCTGTTGCGATGATGCTGCATTCGTGGCGTTATTAAGCGGTGTTAGCTTTTGCTGTGGTGCCACTGTTGCATTTTGATTCGGCTTTGTTGGAAGTTGTTGTTGCTGTTGAGATGTTTGAGTAAGTACTGAAGGAGGAAGTTGCTTGGGATTCATTGGTGCTGACAATGCACTTGCTGTTGTTGCATTCATGACCTGTGCCTGCCTATTCAGTGTAACTGGTGGTGGGACTAAGGCATGATAAGTGCCATGTTTATTTTGCGTTGGAGTACTAGGTCGCTTGGCCGTGTTGTTGGAGTTGTTGGTCACATTATTCGGAGCTGCCTTATTTGTTGTTCCCTTCTGAGAATTGGCTGAGCTGGGTCTTCCCACTCCACTTCCAGCAGACCCCTTCCTCCCCATGTCCACCACATTGTTATTCATGTAATTGCTTGTTGTTGGCTTAGATAGCTTATCTGTTGATTTTGGGGCAACTGGAGAGCTTTGCGTTAGGGATGAATTTGACGTACGATTTTGTGATTGCTGCTGTACTTTATTAGTGTTAGCAGGAACATACGAAAGTGGCTTGGACCTGTTCATTGTTCTATACGACCTTAATTTTGGTTGTTGCAGATGGAATTTTATGTCAGCTCGATCGTAACTGCTTTATTGTCTCCGGCTGCCTGCTGTTTCGTATCACTTTGTTATGTAGCGGAATTTGATCATACTGAGAATTTTGAAATCTGAGGTGCTGGCTATTGGAAGACTACCTCAGCTAAAGAAAGTACATGCATGTGCCAATAATTTAACCATGATTTTGAGAATTGTTCCTGCTGACTGAAATGAAACCTGTGGTAGATTTTTTTCCTGGAACTGTGTAATACTTTTTACGGCTGTGGGAAATTTTTATCGTTAAGATACTCCTAGTAATGTGTCTATGACGATCAATATGCTACAAAATCTCGTGTTGTTTCCAGCATTAGATTTTTTTCCTGGAACTGTGTAATACTTTTTACGGCTGTGGGAAATTTTTATCGTTAAGATACTCCTAGTAATGTGTCTATGACGATCAATATGCTACAAAATCTCGTGTTATGTTTCCAGCATACTCTTCTCATCGCCTTTGGGTTACAAAAAGAATCCTGTCGTGCAAAGTGCTAATAACGGAAGCACTATGGCACTATATATTGCCATAAACTATACCATACACCGTGCGTCAATCCATACCCAATTCTTGTAAGAATGAAAAATCCACGTAAAATGTGGAAACTAACAAGTTTTCTTCATAAGTTTTATCAGAAACGGGGCATTATGCATGCTCTTAAGAAACTTCCTTGACGTTAATGACGTTAGAATATATAGCATTTTTGAGGAATGCTGGGGGAGGAACAAACGAATAATTTCGACAGTAGAGTAGAATGAATTGAAAGTGAAAGCAGCATAATGAAAGTGAGCAGTTGTTTTCTAATCTATCTGCTCAAACACGATTTTTTGCAATTCTTGTAACAGGAAATGGCATTGCCACAATATCTATTTCAGTACAATAGTGTAACTACTATGATTTTGAAAAAAACAACAACAAATTTTAGAAGTACTCGAACAATTTCCCTGGTTTAACATTGATGAGTATACGACTCCACCCCAGTTAATTAGGCGAACAGAATACCTTTTATCATAATAATATACTCCTGTTGTAGGTCTGTCTATACCGAGTCAAGGTAATGACTTCTAATTTTCTCTTCCACACCAAACTGTTATTCTCGTTCCAAAACTAAAGTTTACCATTTGATTTATGTTCTCCCATTATGTTATTCAAGTATGATAGATATAATTTATACATATATGATACATATAGTTACATTGCGCTGCACGCCTCTGTGAAAAAGAAACCACGCACTACAAACATTTCCCTAAGAGTTTTGTATTAGGAGATTCGCAGTATTCGCCCGAACTTACACAAACAATACAATGAACAAAAATAGTAATAACCACAAAAAATTATTTGGATAAATTATTATGATCTAATTACAATGTCGGGACTCTTTGTACGATCGCACTTCCCGTATCACTACAACTTAAATGTCACAGTAGGACACGAACAGTACACTTTTACATTTAAACAAACGTACATTTTAATATGGCATTGTTAGGTAAAATATGCAAAGACTGCAATCCCCGTCCGTACGCGTGCCACGTGCAAAAATATCAGAACTCTTTTTCCAAGAAAATATCGGAATAACGCAAGCTGGAACAAAGGCTTGTATTTATAAAAACCAGGACAGTTGTGTATAGCGTGGCTGTTAGTTTTCTCCCGTGCAGTGTGTGGCAGCCACGCTACCGCTCTGAGAATCCTGTCGTCTGGAGTAGCAGGAATCAACTAACGGGAAACCAAAAAGAGTAAACCGTACTTATACTCGAAATCGGCCTTCGCTATTCATACCTAAAAAAACCTTGCTATATGTACATTGTGTGTATTTTCGAACAAGTTGGTAATTTTATTACAGAATGAGGCATGGTCTCAAACATGAAGAATCATGGGGAAATTATACAGGTGTGTACACCGATATTTGCAACAGCGCATGAGAATAGACAGCAACAAAGTCAAATCGTCAATGCCAATTTAAATTACGCATGTGCCCAGTTGATTAAAAACATGTATATAGACGTTTTCTGCAAAAATTAAATTAGGACGACGATCGTCCCAAGGAGTGAGCCAACGTGTCATTTATTTACCATTTTCACCTACAATTTAGCAGAATAAAATAGCGTTTTTGCGTCGAATTATAATATTGTGAAACTGCAAAAAGTGTTTATTTGCAATGCATGTTTTCATACAGTTGATTTTATTACAGTCAAAGAATGCAAAATGCAATTCACTGACAACACAATATCAATTCAAATATTTAAAGAGCGTAGTAGATAAGCTGTAGAGTAGATAATATATGCATGCACTTTCTCTGTGCATAACAAGACGAAGCTTTCCATCGTGAATGTGACATAAAATTAGTCCAACTGCATATGACTTAACGGCAACATTAAGAATGTCCAAATCGTGTACTGCATGTTGTCAAGTGTCAAGCTCGCCCTCCAATCGCACTCCTCCGTTAATTTTGGTGGCACTGTAATTTATGATATTAACATTTTTCATAATATGCATTTCATCCCAATTCATCATACATCTCACTTAATTTCATATTAGAGTAAATTCGAAGCATGTACGTATAGTATATTTTTAACTGTTTCATTTTCATCGGATTGTTTGTGAGCTGGAAAAGAAGAGCAGTATATTTTCATAAACATGGTCGTAAGTAGAGCAGTTATATGAATATGACATCATTTTGTCTCTGTTTTCCACGGACAGCTGCAGAATGTGTTTACATCACTTCACAATGATAAATGGACCGTTGGGTAAAGCTGGATCAATGAACTACATCATACACCATATATGTGATTGGTGGAAGGAATATTATGTCACAAACGCTGGCTTCTTGCGAGTTTGTAATTTTAAAGACCTCGAATTCATGTGCTGAATTTGCAGTAAGATTATCTCAATCAAATCATTTTAGTTTACAAGAATAGGTATTAATATTCTTTCTGACATTCTGAAATTGAATTTTGCTGCACATGTATCTTTGGAGTTTTAATTGGATCGTGTCATAAATCATTAATGCAAAATAAAATCGTTTGCATAAACAAGTGAATTCCTCTGATTTCCTCTGTCTGACCGAACCCGTACTTTCACATAAACCCAATAATAAAAAAAGTTATTATATACCCACTTAAACGGAACAACGGAACATGAAAGCTATGACACAATGACTGTAGTACGATTACAGTACGGTTGTACTTGTACAGTGAATATTATACGACTACGACTTCAGCAGTCTCCACACAATTATCTTCAAGTTCATCCTTATGCCTGCATTGTTCTTAACGGCGCTTCTCATGTGGTTCAGAACCTACCTATTACACTACTGTTGTTAGGATGGATGGGTGTACACATGAGTATGTGTGTGACGAAAAACATCGTATATTTTGATATAGGCTTAATAGGCAATTTCATGGTTGTTTGTAATGATACAAGATGCTATATATGTGACATTAGTTTTAAGATTTATGTATATGCTACCGAACTGCAATAAACTCCAGTGTCAGAAGCACAGCCACATTTATAATGCTTCCAGCCAAAGTACAGTTGCCTGTATATCTGGTGGTGGTTGGTACTCTACACATACGGTAACAATTTTTCTTATCATGCCAATGACTTCATAACCAAAACATTGGTTCACGGAGGTGTGTCACAATCACTACATTTATGTCATGTTACTAGCTTGTTTCTGAAGTACCATAATAATATTGTATTGTGTTGGATATTGGATGACACAGTGTAGTGTGTACTGCTGTCTAGCTTCCCTTTTCGCACAGTTTAATATCTATTTTATATAGCCAGTCTAATCTAATACATATGATGGTGTTGTGTTGGATAATGAATATTGTCTGATGTCTACTGCAAATGTTGAAGTATTTTGTAGGGATTATAATGACAAGTAGTGTATTAGCACAATCTGGAGCACTCTAAACAAAATATTTATTAAAACCTAAAACACACCATTTTGTTTACTTACAATTTTGACATTTATTTAATCTACACATTAAAGCTTTGATTATCGTTTTGCGACTCACGAGGGTTAATGTATGATATAGTACGATTGTGAAATTAGTCATGTGCCAAAATGATTTAAGCCCAATGTTGCAACTCCTTTTATCCTATTTTTTAACTTCCACCATAGTGGACTGAGTTTGCGTACCAGCATCAAAATTATGTATTCTGTTAAAAGTAAATTACAATTTGCACGCTCGCATTTGTGACATATAACTGCTAATAATGCAAATGAAAACTAACTCTTGCTGTATCTGTGGTTGTGACGTTTCACTCGAGGTATATTTTCTAATCCCTGACCAAATTTCACCTAAGTGAATCTCAGTCACAGTCACACTTACACACACACACACTTGTGTCGTATATGTAGGCATAGGTAATGTCCTTCTAACAATGGACGCTTAACAAAAGTGCTAAAATAACCTCTCGAATCACTTCCACCTCAAGTCACTCATTACTGGGTGTGTGTGTGTTGTATATATTCTCCCAATGCAATCTGTCAGCCGTATTGTGGAAGAATATATCCATCCTTATACTATACTTTCCACAGATTCAACCATCAAAATAACAATTTATCAGTATGCATTCAACACACAACTCAGGTTTTCAACAGACACCAAAGGAAATACCTGACTCCTAGCTCAACATGTATACAATGAAGTAGTACTACGACATAAATACTCACTCAAATATGTTACTTCTATCCTATTCAATAGAGGTGTGTAAAGAACTAAAACCTGATAATACGTAAGTAGTTATGAAGTGCACACTTTAAATGTGAGAATGAAATGTTGCACACCGAGTCCGTTTTCTGTACTGCAGCAAGTTTCTCTAAGTTTCGGTTTTGAGGATTTTGAGATGTTTATTATAAATTCTTTAAATTATCTGGTAGTAGCTAGATATGTAGGTATGTTTTCATAAGGAACACCGCAGAGTTACATGGACTGACTAGAAAAGTCCACACAATTATACCAGGAGAATGCAGAGTAAGGCAGCAATGATGATGATAATAATACCATGTCCAACCAAAGTATTGGCAATATATGAGAACATGCCAAAAAATACCTTGAATTCTCAAACTTCTGATCGTGCATGGTAGACACACACACACACAGACACACATGAAGAAGGCGAGAGAAGTGATACTTGTGTTGAGATAGACTAATGCTAGCACAATGTGCTCGTGCTGTGTATTTTACTCAAGAGCAGATTTACTTGAATTTACAATTAGTTCTCTTCTTGTTTTACTCTTTCTTATACACAGATATAATGCTCGTTTCTAGTGCATAGCTCTCCCGCAGTCTCCTCTCATTGAGTTAGGAAAAAATAGCGGAGGATATTCC
>JAANSN010003097.1:0-20250 GCA_036850665.1 Dicranocentrus wangi | reverse complement strand
ATTGTTAATATCCCTTGAACCTTGCTTTCATGCATATAAACATTTTTTCCTCTAATTGCTCATCAAGTGAGCAATCAATGATGCCATATTATTTGTCTCCATTTGCTTTGTATGTACTGTACTTTATATCTCATTTGAAAGTTGTAAAATACCTGAGCTTATAAATTATATCCTGAGCTACTACGCTCACAATCAACATATTTCTATATTAATACAAAAATGTCAAAAAGGATTTATTTTTCGGCATTCTGCGGTTCACGTATCACTGGACAAACATACTTTTTTCTACGCTAGCAAGCAAAGTAGTAGAACAAAGGACGAACCAAGCAGAAGCAGCGTCGTCTCAGAAAGTAGTCGCAGTTGTTGTTTTCACTCACTGTATGAGTATCTGTTTATACACATGATGACGTTCACGAGAGCGGGTCACACAACATCACACAATTCAACGAAGAGGAAAGGGAAAATACAGATGGTTTGCTGGTATACAAAAAATATATAATATTATTGTTCATGTTCATTCATTCATGTTACACGCACGTTCCATCCAACTTAACAATTACATTACAACTAACTGCACGTGTAGAGACTTTAAAAAAGAAATCAAAATGTGATTAAAGAAGAAATTGTGTAATAAAAGGAAATATGTAGTCGAAAGTGAAGTGCACATCTTATAAGGTTCTGAAGTTGTGATGTTATGCTGCTGCTGCTAGTAGTAAATAAGTATGTAAGCTTTAAAATAGCAGAAGAAAGGATCAGGGTCGATGGACATTTTGTAATAGAAGTATCGTCATATTTAGTGATCGTGTCGTGACTAGTGACTTGACAGTTAATATGCCAATAACCAAGTAGCCACCGCGCTCTGCGGGCCTGTTGTAAAAATACTTCTTGCAGGGCACAGGGACTTAAATACAATTTCGTTGTCATTTTTTGAGACTTACAACTACAACTTATAATAATAATTATCACGCAAGCAAGGGAATAAGCAAAAGTATATTAGGAACTCTTCAAAATGGTACGTTTTTCTAAGATTACTAGAATATTTATAATCAATTTGACAATGTGATATGCGTAATGATGTTGGGTTTTTTGGCAACTTTTCTAAATAATTTTGAATATTCAATATTTTAACAGGGTGAAAGGAAAGGAACGAACAAGTATTATCCCCCGGATTATGATCCGAAGAAAGGTGGGCTCAATAAGTTCATGGGGACCCATGCACTCCGGGAGAGAGCTCGGAAGTTGCATCTTGGCATCATTATCATCCGATTTGAAATGCCATATAATATATGGTGTGAAGGATGCAATAATCATATCGGCATGGGTGTGAGGTAAGTATGTCAACATATCTCGACATTGGCAATTTACAGTTGCACGTAGGTATTAGTTGTTAGCAATTTTTAAATGTGATTGTGACTGTGCTTATGGTATTTTTGGTAAATTGCAGGTATAATGCAGAGAAAACAAAAGTGGGGATGTATTACTCAACTCCAGTATATCAATTTCGGATGAAATGCCACTTGTGTGATAATCACTTTGAAATAAAAACAGATCCTGCGGTATGAACAATATATCTATTAACATTGGGCAGGACAAATCCTGCCATCAAGAATCAATAATGTTTACTTCCAATCAATTTCGTAATCGTTGGTCAATTTTGTGGCTGATTTCATGTACAGAATTTGGATTATGTAATAATCAGTGGAGCCCGAAGACAAGAAAGAAGGTGGGACCCGACGGAAAATGGCCAAGTTGTCCCTGATGATAAGCAAGTTATCCACAAATTGGCAGACGACGCAATGTTCAAGTATGTCACCCAAATAAATTAAAACTCGAGCGATGTCGGTACACTAAGTATATTTTGCTTAATTAAACTAACGTCTTTCGTCCATTTTGTATCAAGATTACAGCATGGTGTTGATGATCAGAAAAAGATGACGGATATTACTCCAACATTATCAAAACTTGAAAATTTGCAAGAAAGGTGGAAAGACGATTACATGGCAAACAGAGCTTTGAGAGACATATTTAGAGTATGCCACTTTCATTTTATTGTGTTTATTTTTTATCTTAATTTTGTTTATGTCATGTGTTTGCTAATTTTACAAATCGGCTTCGAGTCATAAATTCAGTTATATTGGTGTGATTAAATGACGATTTCCTCTTTGTACAGGCTAAAAAAAGGGAACTTCAGGAACAGCAAGACAAGGATAATGAGTTTCTCAAAAAGCGTTCTTTAGAAATACCGTTACTTCAGGAGTCAGATGATGATGTAAAAGTGGCATCCCTGATTCGATTGCAGCCTTCTAAAAGTATTCATGTTTAGACCATAAATGCTTTCTTATTAAACCAATGTTTCCAATTTTTATGGACAATATGATATGATGCCGTAGGTATTGAAGAAAGACAACAAGAAAAGCGCGTTGAAATTGATAAGAAGAGTACGTTTCCATTCCCGTTGGTAAGTTCAGCTACGCAATCGAAAACTGTTGGAAAGGTGGATGATACAGCGAATACAGCCGGGAGGAGTATGCTTTTAAATCCTCCAATTGTTGCTTCTCATTCGGGTTTGGAGAAACGCAGATTGAACCTCGGAATTAAAATGAAGAAACCAGACCGTGAGAAAAATGCTACTGGCAATGAAAAGGATGAAACGTTAACGATTAAAAGCGCAACTTGTGGTTCGGCGAGTTCTAGCACTAGTACTCCTAATCCACCCATTGACGGTGTTGCTGATATAAGCACTACTCTAGAGACTTGTCAAAAAACGGAGAACAATTTTGTTAGTGTAAGCTTCAACAATGCTAAGCTATCGTCTCTGGTGACATATTCGGATGACTCAGAGTACAGCTCTCACGCTTCGGAATCTGAGCATGATTGAAACTATCGATAATTTAGCTTTTAACTGTAATTAAAAATTGACCACTTGGACCAGTCAGCGTGCATTAGATCAGTGACTTCAACGACGAGTTATATTACAAGTTCTGTGGTTTATTCAATTTGTATTGTTTAAATATATTGTATATAATTGTTTTACATTTATTTCGTAATTAAACATTATTACATATCCATTGTCAATTCGGTCCGTGCAGGATATGGTATACATACATCCAATTGCAAAGCCAAGATTTCTTGCTTTTATGTTGTCTCTGTGGACTTTTGAAACTAACTGGAGAATGTTGGTTGAATTACGTTATCGATGCAATTGATGCTTTACAAGCTTAAAGTTTAATAATTTCCATTTTTCATCTGTATCCGTATCATGGTAGAAAGTTTTTAGTGTTCTATTACATTATTAAAACACTTCTGCAACACTGTGACCCGAATCAGATTTTTCAGGATGGCATGGCTTCGAGTCATAAATCTAAATTGTTTGGTTAGGTTGTTGAAAGATGATCGTCATTAAATGATATCTACGTATCATAGTGCATGTTTGCAAATTCCCCGTGCATGTTACGCTTGTGTTTTGGATATATCTTCCTTCTGTTGGTTTTCATCAGCAGTTTTTGTACTATTCACTGGCTCGCCAGGTGAAGCTGAATCAGAATTTTTAGTGGGTTTGGGGTCACAGTCTTTATTTGTTTCCGACTTAGGTTTCGTAATTGTCTTAGTACATCCAGCTTCTTTAGATGTTGAAGCAGACGGTTCCCATTCAGATTTCACGGATGGCTTACTAAAACTAAAACTATGAGGTTTCGTATTATCTGGTAAAGAGCTTCTTTTCTTTGCAATGGATTGTAAGGAGGGCGGAGCTAAGGCATTTTGTTTTTTTACTTTGTTGCTTTTGACGCTCGATTTTGACTTGGAGGTCGCAACGGTTCCTTCTGCAGATTTTACGTTTGAAACGTTTGTTTGGTCTTGGCTTGAAGATGCTTTTTGACTTTTTTGTGATTTCGTTTTCATGGATGAGGATGTTGTAGAACCAGACGGCGCAGCTGTTGAAGATACGCCAGTTGACGGAACCACTGTTATGTAAACTGGTCTGTATAGCACAATGTTGTCTCCGCATTCCGTGGTACCGTCATATACCTGACCCAACTGAAATTCAGGGCCAATGTACATTCCTCCTTCAACGTGGTCCGAGGCGACTTCTGAAAATCCAAGAAACAATTTGAACATCATATTAGAGTAGCTGGTCCTTCGAATGTGCTGTTATATATCTGGCTTGATTTCATGGAGCTTCGCAATAATGAAAATCGAATTGTGATTTTTTATACCATATTGAAGTTTCGGCTTTTTGCTTTGAGTTGGGTATCCGAAACGGGACCGTGCCTACGGTAATTGGAAAGTGCATGTGAAGATCTTCCCCAGATTTTTCAAATTCAAGGTTAACCTACGAAATAAACAGTACAAAATTAACTTGTTAACACTTGTATAATTATAAAGTATATAGTTAATATACATATTACATATTTAAGCATAATAGCAAATAGTATAGCATATACCATAAAACATCTCGTGCTTTTGTTAAACATAAGCACAACAAATATATCTTAGGTATAAATACATAAAATAATTTCACATAATAATATATTTAAGGATACTAGTATGTTAGCCCTCACCTTTAGCACGTAATAGATTTGTATGAGACGGCAAATACCAATAAGAGAAGGAGGCATAGTAGAGACCACCAAACTTTGTTGAGAATCCCATTTTGTCCTCGTGTGAGGACTCACAGGTGCACTTCTGTATTCCAAAATGGTATGTGAAACCTCCTTCTGCACTCCAAGAACGCCTCGGTCGATGAAGTATTCCACATGCTGTATAAATAGATATAACAATAACAATAAGCGTAAGAAAAGGAATTTTACGTGTGTTTGCTTCAACTTGCTGCGGATAAGCAAATGACAGTAAAAAGGATGCAAAATATGAAAAATTAAATGAATTAAACAGTAACGGAAACTTTCTCCAAATACTATGTACTTGCCGAAAAATCAATTTTAAAAGTCCTGGTCTAACATTCAATTTAAAAATCTACCTAAGCTTTGAAACATGAACTGTAATGGCAGACAGCCACAGGAATGTGAATTTCCTTTGCGATTCATTGTCTCTTTTAATTATTGTTGGCAGAAGGCTGTAATAAGGCAAACATCTTGTACGGTTGGAATTTCGGACGGAACACAGAATCATCATCATACCCTGCATCACCAACACAAATGTAAAATGCACACCTGCTCGTAAAAAAGGTGACTTGGGGAAGGACAGTATATAGACAAGCAGAAAATAACGGTAAAATGATTGCACACAGAGTGAAAGTAGTAAGTAACCGTATACATGAAAATGAATAGAAAGAGGGAAAAGAGCAGATGTTTTGCGTTGCGCTTCATTGTCCAGAACTTTCTAATAAATGAGGATTTAGTTCTTTCATGACGTAGATTGTATTATAATTTTTGCAGAGTTCATGGAACTCAACTGTTCACCCTATTGTTGTTTTGGAATTACCCTAATATTTCAACCGTGTTGTTAGACAGCGTGAATGGCTACTTTTATAAAGTTTTCTCGTAACCTTCTTTACTCGCTGGGTTGCTCCTTCCTTCCTACTCACGGNTTGTTGTTTTGGAATTACCCTAATATTTCAACCGTGTTGTTAGACAGCGTGAATGGCTACTTTTATAAAGTTTTCTCGTAACCTTCTTTACTCGCTGGGTTGCTCCTTCCTTCCTACTCACGGGCTAGTATCAGATGAAAATCGACTGAGGAGAGAGATCTCAATTCTATGTCTGCCTGTTTATTTCAGGAAACCAAGAATATACAAATAATTTTGTAAAAGTATTTCGTATATATGTAAGCATATATTCCTTAGAACGCTGGAAGATTCTCTCTATTTATTACTTTGCAATCTAATCCCAGCGGAAATTAAGGATAAAGCTTTTTCATGTAGGACACCAACTCACTGAGTGAACACCAATTATTAGTAAATTAGCAGCACAACCTGAGAGTTCAGTTCAACTTTACTCATCCCCAGTGATTCATTCTTGTGTGATTAACCCTCTGCCGGAATTTCAAAGTTTCCAAAGTTTTCATATTTGTCCAACTCTGGTAATTCTACAATGGCAGTTACATAATATTTCTGAATTTCTGACCAAGCAACTTTACCCTAACTAATTAAAATTCAGTAGGCCATTTTGTACATAGTAGTTGTTTCAAGTTTCTTTCTATCCAAAAGTATTAGTGACTACATGAATATATGCATGAATATGGAGAAACCTGAAATAGAACTTTGTGGAAGGTAGGAGGTCATGCACTTTTTATAATCATCAATTCACTCATTTTGATTACCTGAACAAGCTTGAGCTTTAATCTGGCTTCCTCTTCGCTTTGGTTATCGATATCCGCTTTCACTCGCAGACTTTCTCCGCAACAATAGGCGGATCGGTCTAGTTGAGTTCGTAGTGAGACCAAACGACGTTCACAACAAAGACAGCATATTTTACGTTTGCATTCCCCTCGAATCGGTTTCTGTAATTAAAAACGAAAAAATCACTCCTGGATATTTGCTTTCCAATTATAAAAGAATGTAGGGCTGCTTTCCAGTATAGACATTGTGTAAGTACTAAGCAGATGCACTTAGCAATTAGTTGATTATATTTTTGTAGACTTCTAATGAGCTGTGTTTTCAGGAAACCATATGTCGGTGACTATTGAGTAATATTAGCAAGGTCGAACCGAACTCATCATCAGTTTGATCTAATAAGGAAAGTGATCAATAATCGAGGCATGCATACAAACACCTAGTCAAAAGATATACATCTATTATGTGCAGTATTGCACGCACAGCACAAAGTAATAACAATGACAAATGAGTGGCAGGGATGTAGCTAAATAAACATGTTATAGTCTATTGTTTCGAGTTAGTTCCCTTACCCTATTCCGATATCAGTTCTGCCGACATTTAATTTCAAGATAGATCAGACACACCATATATTTCTGTATTCTTATATCAACACCGAATGGAAGCGTCTGTTTTTATTGATAGCGTACATTCCGCCGTTCCATTTGGTCCAGTAGTTTTATCCGACAAAAACTTTTAATGTTTCTTTGCAACTTTCTCTAGTTTCAGTATCGTATCATTCGTATCGCATTCGGGTACCATTTTCCAAACAAACGGACCAGATCAAAGTCTTTTGTTTACTGCTTTATCAACCAGAAACTTCATTGTAGAAACATTTCTTTTATTAAGAAAACAGAGACTTCGTTGATGGTCGTGGTATTAGTAGAAGTTCGAGGCGAAACGAACTTCAGACAGGAATAGGAAGAAAAATGATTTTTGAAATGATTGAATTGCACGAATAAGGTGATATGAAAAAGGTATGAAAAGTGCATTGCAATTTTAATAGGCTTCTAAATCAAAATACCAACGCTATATTGTTTGCCAAGTTGAAAGATCCAATTCAAAATACACACTATTAATGTAATACAAAACCAATGTTTCTGCTAGAATTTATAGGTATAAAACGGACGGGGTGAGGCGTGAGGCTACACATATACACATATAATCGAGTGTTTTTGGACATAAAGGGAGCATTGCATTATCAGGTATAGAAATAATCAATATTATATAATACAATACAATGCCAGGTCATTTATTAATATTTTCTAGTTCCATACTTTCTATTTTCGCACTTTCTTTAAACGTGAACGATAAGGCTCCGATACAAACATACATGTCCAGACGTAAATCAGATTTCCACATAAAATACTTACAATTTCACAAGTTCGTGCTTATGTTTCCTAACCATTTGACGGAGATGAGAAAAGCGATGAAAGTACAGAAATGGTGATGATGCTGCTGGTGATACCCCTAACAGCCTGTAGGTCTACTTTCCGTTTCACTGACTCGTATTTCGCTACACATATATACCTATTTCATAATATATAAACGTACACCTACGTATAAGGACTGTAGCAAGTAAGTCAGCCTTATCATATCTATTTATTCCTTATATGAGCACGGAAATGAAACCTAGTAATAACGACATTAAATGGAATTAGGGAAAATGAGGCGTTAAGTGAAATGAAATATGATGAAAACTAAACGAAAAACCCGTTCTTCCTGTCTCCTTGTAGTTAACTGAAGCTAACGGCATATAATAAAAGTAATGGACGACGGAAACGGAATCTTCATTGCGCACGATATTATCACCATTTTGTTGTATGGCTTTCTACATTATATTCTTGAGTCTTCTAGTTATCTCTCAAACTATTAATACGTGTGTTGTGTAGCGAGGAATTGATTAACATTTCTGGTCTGTAAAGCTCTAATGATAAGAAACGACAACAATTATAAGTGCTTGACAGTAATTATGATACATTTTCTAATGCCAGCAATACAAACCTACATCATTAGTGTGCAATTAAACAGAGAAAATTCGTCTTTAATTATAAGAAGTGTGGACGGTTTATATATGCATTCTTATTTTTGTATTAGTAGATTGTACACATTCGAATGTTAAGAACAAGAACTATCCCGGCGGGGGGAAACACGGGAAACGCTGAACATTTGCTGCACTTAAACAATCCGTACCTGGCTCAAATTGTTGTAATATCTTCTATCAGTCTAAAGTTTAGGTTAATGTAGTACAAATTGTTGGGTCGGTCGGCTCCACTGTTTTGTTTCAAAATCCAAAACATCTTGAAGTTATAAGAACGTGGAAGAGAAAGCGCGTTAGCATCTCATACGCACATTGAACAGCAAAACTAGGACATACCGTGACAAGATTGAGTGCGATTCTTTCTTCTCTTTTTAGTTCAGCCAAATTGGGGTAACGAGAGATTATGTTAGAAATAGGGATTATAGTGTCGTATGATGCCAACGTTTTGCGGTTCGTATATCGTTTCTAGTTTTTCTACAATTTCCATTTATTATTGAAAGCACATTGATAAATCCTATGTGTACGAGAAATACAAAATCGAAAAGGGAGATTTGTTCCGTTAAGAAAAGTATGAGAAACTTTCCCACACCCACAACTATTTCATCCTGAGCTGTTAGAAGTAACACGCCTGATGATAGATACAGGATACACACATGCACATACATAAGCACTCTTAAGTATCTTATCTATTCGAGAGATGTTCCAAGTGCTTAAACTAGATTTGGAGAAAATTCTATTTTTTACAGACATGAAAAGCCTTTGCCACATTCCTACTGCTTTCAGGACGTCGAGTCAAGTAATACACAGGACAACATGGCTGGATTATGTAATAAAACGACAATTTATTCAATTGAATAGAAAGCTCAATTTCCACTTACAAGGTAACTGTCGTCCATACAATCGATATGTGGGCCGATAATAGTAAAATATTTCACTCCTTGAGGTGGCGAAGCATAAGGAATATCAATTGTCACCTGGAATAGAAAAGAAAAAACAATAGGAACTTCTGGTAAGCAATACACATTTTTAGCTTATACATCATGCTCTACTTCGGACTTCGACAGTACTAGGAACTATACATATTTTATTTCTCCAGACAAAGGAGAAGAGAAATTAAAAAGAAAAAATATTCCAAGGAAGATGTTGATAACGACTGCGAGGTGTGTGCCATATGGTGCACAACAGACAGAGGTTTCCCCTTTTCCCAGATTCATTTCAGCCATGGTTGTTTAAGAGGACGGGGAAGCCACCACCAAACAAACGCAAACTTTTTATTTCTTTCATTCCAAAACTTCTCCTTTTCTTTCATTTATCTTATGTACGCTTCCACAAATTCCTCAACGCTTAGCATATCCACAAATTACAATAATAAACCTTACCTTCAAGTAATAACGAATTGTTCCGCATTTTGATTCAAATGAGCAAGGGAGGGATGTTTCGGGCAATTGAAAGCGAAATGGAAACTGATGGGTACCTCTTGGCAGGATTGGGACGGCTCCTTCAGCTTTTTCTAAGGGAAACAGCAACTAATTAAATGACCTTATATTTTATTATTCCGTCATTATCCGTACCACACACGCCCACACATCTTACTAATAATATCCACAATAAGTTTCCTTTCCTTCCTACTTATACTCATAATGCTCACTATGAATCAAGCCTTGTAGAATGAAGTGTTCACTACTTAAGGAACATCACGTACATTTTGACAAACCAAACCCACGATGTATATGTCAAGCATATTTAATAAATGACCACGTTGCCATTTTGAAACCAAGAATAGATCCTAATTATTTCAATCCTTTTTATACGTATCGTTTTGAGTTTTCTCTTCCAGCTCTTGAAGAATATGCCTATCGATTCAGCGAAAACCTTGTTACGAATTTTATTGCATATTGCATGGTGTATTACACCCAGGTTATAACTTGAGCAGTTGATATGTCACAGTTTACTCCCTCGTTCGTGCATCGTGACACTACTCACATGTAACCTAGTTCGTACTGTGTACGCTTCAATTCAATCTAGGTAAATAAATATCACTTGAGAAAAGCCACTCAACACAACATTCCGTTTGTTTACCACTTGAAAATCTCAAGAGTCCTTTTAGACTTTGCAGCCTCCAATTCCAAACTGACAGTACAACCTCTAAAAAGTGGAAATGGGAAAGTCTTGCCAATTTGCACACTCGCCATATATACGTCACAAAGTTGATATTTATACTAGTTATACCAAAAAAAACTGGCACTACTGTGCACAAATACTATACAAATACATACATACCAGCCAATGGTTTTACCACGAAATTTTGGGTTTCAAAGGAGTGGAAATATTAATTATTTATTCCAACATTTCGCTCAAAGATCCTCATCAGAGGAAAGAAGAGGGGAAAGGGTACGGGGATTTTAGCACAGTACAAAATGGTGGCAACGAAAATGAATGAATGATTAGACTATAGTAGAGGTATTGGTTTTGCTGCGTAAATGTAAAAACTATGTTCTTTTACTTAATTCGAAAGTCTCAAATTGATTGCAAAGCATGTCGTTTATTTACAATTAGTTAACTATATTATGGATCTATATACTAATTAATGAGTGATTTATATACATGTTTGTAAGCGATCCAGGGAGGTTTTTATTGCATAATATTCTACCAATCATTGGCGTCGCATTTCTTCCGGAGACACAGAGAGTGTTCTTTGGAATTTATGATGTGATGTGATGATCGATGAAAACATTAGTGGTAATGGAATTAGAGACTACTTTTAAAATATATAAAGAGGCCATAATGGAAGTTATTATTATATTTTGAAAAACGTATACCTACTACTCTATAACCCACGAAGACTGAAAATATTCAGTAATTGCCTCAATGCGTCATTAAGGGCACACATTGCTCCTCCACTTCCAACAACGTTGGAAACCGTTATCACCTTCATCATTCATCAGCGTTAATTTCGTCTCACTCCGAAACCCCACCGGAATAGTTATGTTATCACGATATGTTTGGATGCTCAAGTGTCTAGTTATTAACCGCAACGAACGACTGATCGAAGAAACTTTTATCATTATAATTTGGGTTTTACTACAGGTCGTCTTCAGGAATCCCAAAATCCATCTTAATAGTATTTGCAGTTTGGAGTTTATATACGTTCTCCACTTTCTCAATGATATGATGTGTAACCCTAAAGCATTCAAAGTTGTGTATCTAACAATATAAACGATCGCGATCCTTATAGAAAGAAAAGATTCGTTAAAAACAATCAGTTAAGCAATTGTCAGCAGTATTATGAATATTATGATACGTATTAATGACTGTCAACTCAACCATTATTGCCTTTATAGAAAATCATATCAGTTTCTGTGCTTGACTAGGCAGGATAGAGTGAAAGTATGATCCTTGAAGCATATTTCCTGCTGTGTTGGCGTATTCACAATGATGTGTATATAACGAATAACGACTAAAAATAAAAAACAAGTGCTTCACGATATATAATTTCGGAATACACGTATCCCCGCCACGCCACAACAGGTATAGAGAAGTAGACATGGATATTTCACCCTAATGTAGAATAATACACCCTGCACATTTTACAGTGTCAATCACGCTGTCAGGATTGTAAAGAAGCTCTTGTAACCAAAATGATGCTTTTACGAAGATATAAAATGTTACGTGATATTGATATGTCTGTTTACCACATATATACGTATGTAACGCATGAAAAAGTTTGTTCCTTTTTCTCCTAGACGGTTGTTTCCTATATTTTTGCTACTCTAGAGTTTACCGGTTAACTTGAACAGAAATGGAAAGCTTTTAGGGCGAATTCTATTGTAAGTGAAAGCCTTGAGGAAATTGCTGATAATTATAATTTGATTTGAAAGACTGAAAGCTTGAGGATGAAATGGAAAGGAAGTTGGTGACATCTTTTGAAGCAGAGCAGAGGGCTGATAAAGTCGAGTCAAGACCTATCAATCATCATTATGTTTACAACGGCAAGTTAAGAACTACCATTTTCTTCTGGTTGATACTGTAGTTACTCAACTGTCACTTCTTATCCTTAGGGTTTCGTTTCACTCATACAGGCCTCAATTCATATTCATTCGAGTACGCGCGAGATGAGACAGCAAGTAATCCACGACATGCGGTCTCAATTAAATGTTTTACTACTATTTACGGTTTCCTTTCACTAAACCGAGTATCAAAACTACCCGAAATATAATAAAAAGTTGAAATACTAACCTTTTCCCCAAATTACACTTCGGTCGTCAATAAAGTATTGATCATCTTTCACTGTCCTTCGATCTCCACTGATGATCACTTTCCACTCGGTGTGCGCTTTCCCTCGCAAGACAACTCGAATAGCTAAAAACATACATATATACGAATACATGCTCGCTTAATCACAGAAAAATATTCGTTTCACTCATTTTTAATTCAGTGCATTACCAATCTTTGCCATGTGGTAATGTTCCATATACCAACAAAATGTAACAAATGTTTGTTTACAACCGGACGTAAAAATGTAAGGGCTGGCTAGTAAAAGCTGATAATCATTAAAACCCGAAACCCGGATACATTTTAAGCATTCTCGGTAGTATACTTTATGCAGAAGCAAAGTTTCAAGGAAGTGAATTTAGTTTTTGAAGAAGTACATCTAAAACCTGACTCATTCATTTAGGATGGCATAAATTGCAGCAACAGTTTATATTTTGCTTCCTTTGTTTAATTTAATGTTCTTGAAAGTGAGTGATGCTATTGTAAAAAAATCGTTTATGTACTAGCCCACTCGTTTTATATAAAATTTACTCCATAAAAGCAGTCGTTTAGCTAGACAACGTCAACATGTTTCTGAATTCATTATTTCCTAAACTAGAAAATAGTTACTGCCTACTACATAACAATAACAAGAATTTCTAATACCTACACGAAAAGAGAATGTGCACTTCGCTAAATGGCTACCTTTAAAAAAGTAGTAATGTGAATTATTCCGGGCATAATCGTAGCCAGCGACGTTGTAAAGTATTCTTTGTCCGGAGGAAAACGGCCACTATGACTTAAACAACCATAAACTGGAACAAGATGAGTCATAATAAAGAACGATGTACTATTGCATAACTGCAAAACTGTTATTTTGTACAAAAAAGCGGAGATCTGTTTGTTAGCAAGGCTCACGCCAATCGATGGAGTATTGCATAAAAGATAGGGCACCCGCATCAGTTTTTCTATGTTATAGACGCACTCACAAATTGAAATTCAGTTACGATAAAAGCATCTAAATTACGTCATACCTCGGAGTTTGAAGTTTTCAACGGTCTCCAATTTAACCACTCCAGAGAGGAGTTCTCCAGCGTAGTACATTTCTTTCTCAAGGCGTATGTCGAATTCTCGGATGTAGTCCATGTCTCTGCATTTGCTCGAAGAGAAAATACCCAGAAACTAGAACTGAAGAATGGATAAACTGGTTGGTTTATGATTTGCAAATTGACGTAGGGCTTGGGTAGTGCCGTGCACAGGTCAGGTAGGACTGCCGGACGAGATCAATTCCATGTATGACGAGTTTAAGTTGACGACTAGATGTGGATTAATCTCAAGCAAGGTTTCTTCTTGTCTAGTTAAGGATTTCAGGGACCAGGGTAGAATGAAAGCAGTCCTCCAGAAGAATCTAATGACTTTTTGACTTCAACTCAATTTGTGGATGTATAACCTCCGGATTTCACCATCTGGTCGCCATCTCTGCCAGAAATACCGTACACGCATCACGCTAATTACTTGCATTGTCAGCAAAAAGATTAACAAGGCTATGGTTCATTAGCGTTAAAGCACGTAATTTCAAGACAATATATTAATATACTCCAGGCGTATAGTACCAATTACATCCTATCTTTTAGCGAGACAGATAATTTTGAAGTTTAAGAGCAATAATAATTTACGCATCCAAACCATTTTAAGTGAAGAAAACTACTTTAAGCTTGAGATAATGCAAGGCATCTTGTAATTTATGTTATGACCTCTATCAAGTATGCATAACCGTACAGCACGATTGGGACATCTCGACAGTATTGGACTCTAGTTTGAGTCTGGTCGTGACTTTGTGTTGGCAGAAGGTTATGTTGTACGTAAAAATGTAATAACGTGCTATCTCTTCACATTGTTTCATGTTACGTCTTTCTCAGAGCACCAAAAGCGAACCAAATGATGAGGGTTTCGTGCTGGATCCATGCGGGACAGTCGACTCTTTTGAGCAGTCACAATTAGGATATTGGACAACTTAAAAAGACTGCCGTTTATCCCTTTGCGTATATCTTTCTTACTTTCCGTGCATTTTCGTGTTTACTTGTGTTCAACCTAGTCCAAATCCAAATCGCAAAGCATCAATTGCTGTACTTATGCTGGAAACAGTTGCAGATCCAGATCGGAGTTGGCATTGGTATTTATTGAGACAAGCAGATCTGAATATTGTATGGTTATGGTATTGGGGTTTTATCTGCATCACATCAATCGCAGCTCTTGTTCCTACACTACTAGCAGTGTGTATTAGATAGAAGTACGAATCCCAGTGAGACTCATATACCTACCCCAACACTCGTTCGGCATATCAATTACGATGCACATGTTTGTTTTGAGTTCGTGAGAAAGAACAAGAAGCTCGATTACGAGTATATCATCCGTATTTTGTAAGGATGCAATTGGTTACATCGTGCTCCAGCTTTCGCTCCCTACTCGTTCGTCAGTCTAGTATTTGAGTTTTTATCCATTTCTGTGCACTTTGCGTTCGCATATCCCACAGAACGTATTTTCATGATTACACTACTATACTTGTTATAATGTTTGTGACACATACAGTCAGTGGACCCATCAGTCAAACGTCAATACCTAAAACCTGGAACCATGTTTTATGTAGACATTTAAAGCAAGGCAAAAAAAGTGGCGGCGTAGAATGCAAATCCTTTTTAAACGTGTTGTATTTTTCTGTAGATAAATATATACCTAATCAAGTAGTCAAGTACAAATTAAAAGCCAAAGACGAAAAGATGACCTGTCTGGGTTTTTGTGATGGCCATGTTGTGCTTGCGTCTTTGACTTTTCAGCAATATAGCCAGAAAAATATACTGTCTGTCCATAAATAGTCAACGCGATTACTTCATACTGGCAAAGAACTTTGATGCATTTTGCTCACGACGACTAATTTCAGATAATTTTGTTTGACCTTGGGTTATTTCATACAATGATGATATTTTTAGTATTGTTATGCCTGGGCCAAGTACTGATTCGCGGTATTATAATACAATACAAAGAATGTCTACGGACGTGGGCGTGGGACCGGGTTTGATTGGATGAAATATCAGCCATAATCATTTTGTCTAATCTTACTGTATTTGCATCGACGGTTTCAATTGTCTATTGTTACATATGAAATATGAACCAAACTTGTGTTATTGTAACTTAAAAATTCTTTAACTTAGTCGTTTACGTCAAGTCATTGGTCATATGAATGAAAGGCTTGTGCGTAAAAGGGGTTACGTAAAAATTCAGAATGGCATGTACCAATTGTGGGTAATTGATATATGGTTAGGCGAATGGCAATTACCAAAACAATCCAGTATTCATCGCGCAATACGAGTTTCTTGTAATCCATAAAGCTCGCAATAACAATCGATATGTCTTGTCCACGTCGGAAGATTTCATTGTCTAATGTAAGTGTGAAAAGTGGAATGCGAATACAACTTTGCTAGGGCTCAAATTGTAATTTAATTTTAACTCATTGAGCAACCCTTTCGAATCAAAATCAACCATGCGAAAAATTCCAAATCTCAGCGGAGCAACACTGTTCATAGGGGCAAATACCGGAATACTAACTCAAACTCTGCTAGAAACAATATCATCAGCAAAGACGCCTGACTTTTACGGTTTCACGGGATTTACCCAAGAGAGAAATAAGACTTTGTTGGTAATAGGAAAGATTGTGACTGAACTTGCACAAATATGTAACTTCACTCCTGTTGCTGTTCCAATTATTGACAGTTCAAGATTTGTCACGGACCTTTTTAAAGGACAGGGTGCTGGAATTATGATACCCTTTGTAGTTCCTGGTGTCGTTGCACCCCATTTTTCTCCTGTGGCTAAAACCCGAGCATCCGTGATACTGGACGTGTACCAATATTTTAACTTCGTCTACTGCGACAAGGAAGATGGTGTGCTAAGCATCAATTTGAAGTTAATAGTTAGCCCATTTGATTACCTGAGTTGGTTACTGCTAATATGCACGGTTACTCTTATGACAATTGTAGGAACAGTGTTTAAAAGGGATTTGTCAGCGGGGGCGTTAACCTCGGTTGGTGCTCTATTTTCTCAAAGCACTAGTGGACATAATAGAAATCTCTTGATTCTTCTGTGGCTTTCGTGCGGATTTGTATTGAACAATTTTTATTCTGGTGCGGTAACCAGTGCTTTAATTGCCCCGGTCGAATCCAATGTTATGAAAACTTTACCAGATCTCATATCGCGAAACTATCAGCTAGTGTATAATCAGCAGTTTAGCTATGTTGTGAAAATGATTCAGAAAATGGCACAAACTAGTAAAAATAATAGCGCATTGCCATTGCTCGCCAGCCGTGTTAAAATTGTTGCAAATATTGCGTTGCACACTGACTCACTAGCGTTTGACTCAAATAGCGCGATGTTCGTCCCATATATGGCTGCAATGGCCTATTGGCAGCGTTTATCCGACAAGATTAGGGAAGCATGGAGAAGGACGAAGAACGTAAAGTTTAAACGATATTGCTACCTGGGGAAGGAGTTTTCTTCTGAATATTCAATTCCTGAAGTTTGGGTATTCAGAATGAAGAACGAGCAACTGTCTTCAGAGTTAGGTCATACTTTTCTAAGAATGGATTCCTCTGGCATTCATGACTACTGGATGAAAGTATTTTTTCGATTGCAAGTTACTCTTCGAGCTCAAAATGTGTATAAATTTAAATCGAAAACGGATGTAAAAGTGGAATCGCCCGTAGAGCCTTTGAGTTTGTATAAAGGCAGCATTTTGGTAATTTTTGTAATGTACTTCATCTGCTTGTTCACTTCGTTCCTCGCAGTTTGCTTAGAAATACTGGTAAAATGTTCATTTGGAAGTTCGAGTGCGCGCGTAGTAGACTTTTAATCTTGTGATAATCAAATTCATGTTGAATCATTTATAGTGTGTGTAATTTTTATTAAACACGCTACAAGTATAACTGCGTTTCATTCAGATTCTGTATTGATTATTACAAATTGTTGGAAATGCTTTCTTAATGTAAATGTTCCGTGCCTCACCTCACCCGTGCCCCTCTAAAACACCATTATTACTTTAGTACATTGTGTTTGTGTGCGTCATTACTATAAGTAGGTACATTGACAATGGACCCAATCCAGGTCCCCTGCCTGCACATATTGAAAATCAATAACCAAATTATATAAAAACATAATCGTTTTTAACTGAAGTTTCCTTCCGAATTTGCAATAAAAACGGCGAAGAATTATCTATACGCCATTGTACTCTAAAATTGAATTCATGAAATGATCTAAAAGTACATACCTATATCGCGTTACAGGTAGTAAATAATAGTGATAGCGTCTATGAGTCAGGTTATAAATTGTTATTTTGTCATTATACTGTGTGTATATGATTCTTATCAGGATACAAAGCACTATCCCCTTTACTCGCTTTGTAATTGAAGAATTAAATACCATACTATCAATTCTACACTCAATCAGTTGGAGTAATGACCATTATCCTAGAAAATGAATCAAATACGCGGTCACGAGTGATGGGTAAAGTAAAGCTACCTATACCTCTACTATAGATAATTAGAAGTCTGCTAGTCTGCATGCGGTATAATTGCATCATCACTATCATTATTTTCAAAATTTCAATAAGTATCACCTATATTATCATAGATGGGCCATTATATTGTTCTACAAATGTATGCTAGCTGTCCCAAAAAAAAGCCAGAAATAGCCCAGAAGAAGTTACAGTTAGCGAAAAGTTTCTACTACCACAAATGCACCATACATCTTTTCATTTTCAACTAGTGCGTGTCACGTTTGTACAATATAAAGATTTTACATCATGAATTTGCTCTCGATTCCAAATCTGCATGGTTCGTCGATTCTTATCGGAACGCACGGTTTGATAACACAAAGTATGTTAAAGTCTGTGGGCAGCGTGCGAGCCGCTGACATTTATGGCTTCTCTGAGGTCACTCAAGAACGCAACAAAACCCTCCTAGCTATAGGAAAACTAGTAACGGAAGTAGCCAGAATTTGCAATTTTACCCCGGTTGTAGGTGACCTGGGTGAAATCAAAAAGGGAAATGTTGACAAGTCTTCATACAACGGGTTAATAATTCCCTTCGTCGTGCCGAAACTAGTAGAGAAGCATTATGAACCGTTGGAAAAAACTCGGGCGTCTTTATTCCTCGCTGTGTATCAGTACTTCAACTTTGTTTATTGTGATGTGAACCGTGACATACAAGACATCAATCTAAATTTACTGCTGCAACCGTTTGACACCTTGGTTTGGGTATGTCTACTGATTGGCATTGTCTTCGTTGCGCTAACCCTTTCATGGACTACAAAACGAGGGCTTCAAACAACAGCCTTTATGGCTATATCCGGAATCTTCTCGGATACAATCACTGTCGACAGGAAAAACAAAGTTTTGCTTTTGTGGTTAGGCCTCTGTCTCATTCTCAACAATTTATACTCTGGGGTCCTTACCAGCCTTCTGATTGCCCCGTTGGGACAAGATGTAATGAAAGCTGTGGACGATCTTGTGATCAGAGAGTACAATTTCGTCTATACTCAAGCAGGATATTTCAAAGCGATCCTTTTCATGACTAAATTGATGGCTGCAGACTCTCCACAAAACTCCAGCTTACGAATCCTAACGAAATCAATCCAGATGAAGGAAACACTCCCAGAATTAGTTAATTCGTTAGCATTTGACAGTCAAACTGTGTTATTTGGGCCGTTCCTTTTGATCATGATGTACTGGAAGTTGCTCACGGAAAGGAATGAAGTGGAGTTTCGGAAAACAAAGAAACTCAAGTATAAACGGTATTGTCACATGGGAAAAGAGCTTACATCAACGTACTCCATTCCTGAAGCTTGGGTGTTCCATATGAATCTGAATGAAAGTGGAGCTAAGTCATCAGATTTTTCCCACTTGTTTTACAGGCTGGACGCAAATGGGATACATCCTTACTGGATGAACTTCTTTTACCGGATACAGGGAACACAAAGGGCACAGGATTTGAATAGGTTTAAATCCCCGACAGAAACAAAAGACGAGGTTCTTTTTCAGCCGCTTGGGTTTTATAAAGGGAGTGTTTCGGTGATTTTTGTTGTGTTTGGGATATGCATCATTATGTGCGTGATTGTCTTTGTGTGTGAGCTATTATGGAAATCTCAAAGATAATTAAAGGATTGTAGTTAGATCAATATACAAGAGCAATGTTGAAACTCCAAATCATAGTCCACCATTGTATGAACTTTGGATAAAGCTGAAAACATCATAGATGTTCATGGATAACTCTAGTCAACAGCATTGCATAACATAACAGTATTTCATTCATATCTGCATGCATATATGCATAGGTGTACGCCTACCTGAACAGGAGAACATTGTACATTAATGTATTCGTTTAATAATAATACACAAAAACTTGTTTTTGTTATATGACCTAGTCGGTGTTGTCCTCACTAATGTCAACATTTATGTTTCACTGGCTTAATCCTAGAATAGGGCCCCCTCGCATATTAGGATTTGGCGATTAAATATGGGTTCCTGAAGGTAATTAGTGTCTAAAACCGTTGAAATTATTTGGCGGAAATGAACATCCGAATG
>JAANSN010003096.1:0-20255 GCA_036850665.1 Dicranocentrus wangi | reverse complement strand
AATTATTATTACTGTTGACCAAAGTGAACACTGATAATTTTAGTGTAATACTACATCAAATTGATGATGATGATGAATGATCATTTATCTATTAAATAATTACCAATAATGTACTCCAGAAAAGAAGAGCGAGAGCATTCTTTTAAACATAATTCTTCTCAACCGCATAATTAATTAATACTTATATCATAATTAATACTACATAAATTCAGAAATGATGAAGAGTGGACGGATGCGGAGACCAGTTGCATGATCCGCATGGCATGAGCAGTTTTCATTCGCAGACGAGTTGGAGTATGCGGGCGGAGGTGATCACCTTTCATTTTTTGCATAACATACATGAATGACACGACACAATGGTAAAGTGGTGAGACTAGAGAATGTCATTGTTTCATCTATTATTATTACACATTAATTTATGCCATATGGATTCACATTTGACCCAAGAGTCACCTTGTCAATCAGCGATAAAAATTAATGTAATAATAATTAAACTTGTTTTTACAAATAATTTGACCTGAGCAAACATGCATCATGCATCTAGGAAAGGAGGGAAGGAAAACGCTTTTTAGTAAACGAACTACTTGGAAGGAAGAAGCCGGCTAAATCGTTAGTTACTGATATAAAGCAAGCTTCCACATAGTAAACACCCACATTAAAGGATTTTCCATTGAATATTTCATACTTTAAATGTACAGTTTCATACAGTACTATTGTAAACCTTCATCATCATTCATCATCACCAGAATTGTGTTTTACTTTTGTTTGTGGAAAACCTCTGGAGCCGGCCCCGCAATGCAATTCAAGAATCCAACCAAAGGGCTTCCCTTACGTAAACCAGTTTGGTTGGAGCGTAGGTGAATTCCTTGAGGTATCTGCTCTCACTTAGAGAGCAGAGATAGAGAGAGAGAAAGAGAAAGTGTGTGGGTGCAGAACTGGTGTGCATTTAATTTTTTTCGTCGAGTCTTCACAATAGGGAGTAGAGTTGCTGGATTTTGGCAGTGTGAGAGAGTGCGGCATACTAAAAATACAAGCCTCAATACACATGCATAATATAATATTTATGTACACATGGACGGGAAATGGGAGCAAAACACCACACGTTCCGTAAAAGTAATAATAAGTGGATAAATATTATTCATACCAATTATCATTTCATATCAGCATTAGCATCAATCATTGACATTTGTAAATTACTTAGCACTTTTACAGAGACGTATCGATGAATGTTGAGTTGTTACTATGAGATGTGGACGTTTTTTGTACTGTGTACTGTGTAGTTTCTCTATTCTATTCTATAATGATTACATTTTTAAAAGTTTGTCTGTCAAATACTTAGTTCAGATTTCACGTTCGGGCTTCTTATTCGAGTTGAAAATTGATTTCAATAAGATCCTATTTTGAACTATTGCATATTTACTGATGCTTTTACATATTATTTATGATATGATTTGTTAACTACGCTTAACTACGCTACCTCTAAAGCAATACTCTGCAATTATATGCTTTACACCCACAAAAGTATGAAAATAAAATACATCATGCTAAACTGAGCAGCTATAATTGGGATAGGAAATGTCATGTTTGCTAAGAATTGCATGGCATGGCATGTACGAAAACGGTTGAAAGATTAATCATAATCAAAAATCGAATGAATTCCTAAAGAGGGGTCTATGAATTAAGACTTGGGAGGGTTGAGTACACGGCGACGGAGCTCAATTCTAGCCGTACAATGCAATGCAACGCAATAGAGCAAAAATAATGCGCAATTGGAATGAGTAATCATTTCAAAGAAAAAATGACTTATGATGTAAACGGCTTTGTCTTTTAGATTTCCTGGAATTATGATATAAATATACGTCGTTGTATTAATTTCCTGGATTTGTTTTTCCAGGCTGTTATTGTAATGTGGAAAACCATTGTACTGGCTTTTGTTTCAAGCTGCCATTGTCTCTATGGAAAACTTCACAAAAGGGCCCACTCATGGTTTTTGATAAATTGAATTACATATAAAATATGTTTCTCGGAATTGAGGCGTCGGCCCTCACATCTGAAATCCCTAGTTTACTAGAATCCGAGGCAAAGAGGATTGAAGCTCTGGAAATGAGACTTCCAGTGAGACGGCCAAGCCGGAAACGGAAGAATTAGCTTACAATCATCCTTGAAACTTGGTTAGTTAATTGAAATAGCTCGCCATACCATAATATCAATCATTTGCAAGCAAACCAGAGCTACATTTCGTACATACAATAAATAGAGAGTTTATGAAGAAACACATTATTTGTAGAACAGCTTTTTTGAACGTCAAATTTTATTAACTCGTAACTCGTCCAGTACATAATATATAATATATAGATATATATAATAATATTTTAGCATGGTTGTCGAGGTAGACTAGAAATTGTTTCTATGTGGCAAAAAACGACATCATACCTTGACTTGCTCATTTTCTCCTTCAGGAGGTGACTCGCATAAAAGTCTATATAATATTTAAAATGAAGACTCGGAGTTCGCTTCGGACTAAAAAATATTCGTTCGCAGAAGAATATATATATATAATATATCTGTTTGGATAATATAATCTGTGAAATACGCATGCATCCACAATATAGTATCTATATATTATTTTCATTATTTTTTATTTAAACTAAACATGTAACAACTACACAACGCTCATCTAGTTGTCTAACACGATGATTCGTCCCTCTCAAAGCGTTTCTTTTTCTTTGGGGAGGCTTTCTCCTACAAAAAAATTTAGTAAAAAAACCCACTTAGGTTTCATCAACTCATTAGAAATGAAGGAGAGTAATTTTTATAAGTAGCTGGGGTAACATTGCATGCATTGCTTGATGGACTGACCTTGTATGGACTTAAGGCATGAGTTGGCGAGTTGTCGGAACTTGACCCAAGCAACTCCATAACAAGAGTTTTGGATCCTACAGTTGGACCAAAGTATTGCCCCTGAAAAACCAAAGAGTCAAAATTGAATTAAAAAACCTTTATACAAATTGTCAACGTCAACGTCAACTCCAGTTGCAATTCTCGCTGTCATATTATAATCATATTGTTATGAATGCATGTAGTGATTTGAAAAATACTTGAATATCGCCAATATCCTCTTCTCCCGACGCAATATCACAATCTGCCATGGGTGTCGGATCTTTACACAACAAGCGACGTTCCAAACTGCTATCCCTACTGGATCGAAGGAGTCTCCCGGTTGGCGATCCATTTGCCACAATTCGAAGCTCTGATGGTCGCTTACAAAGTTGCCTCCCATTCGTGCTATGAAGATGAGGGGTCTGTGGACTGAGGCAAACGCCAACCTCGTTCCCCCTCAGTTTGCGCCAGTGGGAGAGAAAAGGCTTTGAGACGGTAGCAGCCGCATGCTTGATGTTGTCCATGATTGGAGACGACGACGACAATCCTTGTCGAAAGCATTGCAACAGTTTAAAGGTACAGTAAGAGCCCACCCCGACGGTTACTAGAATTCCTGTCGTCACAACTGCAATAATTTTTTATGCACGTCATCATCATTCCTCCGAGTCATAATAGCGTTATTTCATGTTTACTTTACAGTGTTTAGTAGTGGTTCTCACTCACCAGTAGAATGAAGCGTAGAGAGTAAACTAGTGCCTCCCTCAGACTCTGAGGAAAGGAAAACCTGAAGCAGTTGCGAAGGATGACTAATATGATATCTCAAAACAGAGTCGATGTCAACTTGTTGAGGACTAGATGTCCAAAGAAAGGACAGGATCTACAAAAAGGAAAAGGGAACATGTTGTTATTATTATTAAATTCAGTTCCTAAAATCCATTATTATTAAGGTCGACGAAAGCTCATGAATGAAATATTGATGATATTGGTCATTCAGTGTTCTACCTCGGGATCCAAACTGAAGGAAAGCATATCCGGAAATGAACCAAAACGAGAATAATATGGCCATCCAGCTAAAGCCATTCACGGGTTGTGAATGCAATTATTACGAAAAAATTATCGTGGCGTTTTGTTGGACTCGTTCCCACGGATTATTAGCTCCCTCCGCAATAACAGTAAATTTCCGTTGAGAGAAGAGTAAAAAGCACCACTAGTCTCCACTTTTGTGTCCTCCTTGGCGCACCTCAAAACAGACTTTTGACTGCCAAACATTTTACTGCTGAATTTGATGGGTTGCTGCCCCACTCACTCCATTAATAATGAATGGTATCATTGATGAGATTTATTCCACCAGTTTCTTCAATTTTCTCTCAAGTCGATTGATACCCATGCCAAGAATAAGAGGATAGATTGAGACCTTAAAAAGCGATGAAAACAAAAATGCAAAGATTTCACTCTCGTGCCCCACTAGTCAGTGTCCACTAGTCAGCCCGAGTATTATTCCCATTTTAGGTAGGACGACGGCATTCTTTCTTGGTGCATTGCCCAGATAGCGATTTTCCTTATCAAGTTGAGATTAGGGAAAACCTAGTTAATGCCTCATGTTCTAGGGCAAAGAACAATTTTTCAGATTTTCCTAATGTGCAGCGAGCTGAATTGAAATGTGATAGTGCCAATAATAGTCCTTTCCCTATTAAGTGTTATTGTTATTTCCGTGCCTGATTCAGTTTATGTGCCCATCATCATTAGCAGCAGCATAGCACAGCCAGCGCAGATAGATGCACATAATATGATGATGTGATGTGCGTGTAAAATGGTTATTAGTATTAGTAGGGTTTTGGGCATGGGGGTCCAATCCAACAGAACACACTAATGCAATGGAATGGAATCCATATAAAAGAAGAAGGAAGAGGATGGATGGATGGATGCGGAGAGTAATATATATCAAATGAATGAAGTTTATTCCATGTACGGTGTACGGTATCCCCCGCCTCCTCTCTGAAATGTGAAACACGGCTGTAAATACTAGGGAAACCCTAGTATATATGCACCATGGGTTTATCTTCCTCATAATATCCACCACATCATGTGAATGAAAAAGACCAAACTTCACTTTTGCTACGTGGACTACTCTATTTAGTACTCGCTTTTACTTACTTAGTCTTGCCTTAAAAACTTTCCGGTTCGCTTAGAAAAGCTGACAAGCCGCCTTGAATTACGCAGGTATAAAATCAACAGCAAATTTGTTGCGAATAATAAATATAATAATATTTGAAACCATTTCACCATTTCCTACTCTGCAAACATTCTCGAAAAGGGTTTCTCCTTCAAGTACACAGCTATAATATACGTATACTATGGGATTGCTAAAGTAATAATTTTTTGTTTCAGAACTCGACTTTATCATTGGCATCGCACAGGCAGAGAGAATCAAGAAACAGCATTACAAGTAGGTACCTAATAAAACACGAATGAATGAATGCCTATACTTAGCTTCATTGTGCATTGAAACTCACGAGGTTTCAAAATTGATCCGTTGTGCACGTGCAAATTCTGTAACTACCAACTTGATGCTGAAAGGAAACAGGTACATTGTTGGTCAAATTTTTGCAATATTTGCTGCAGCATTGAGGGAGTGCACTGACGAAAGATTGGAGCATTTCTGAGGCACCTTTACCACCACCTCGCAGCATCATCATCCCGTATAATTACTATGTCTGCCAAGCCAAATGTGGTGTTTGTCCTGGGCGGCCCAGGAGCCGGGAAGGGAACTCAGTGCGCAAACATTGTGGAGGTATCATGCAAAACAACTACTACTCTACTTTTGCAATAATTTATTGAATACGAATGGGTGCATTTGTTTGTTGTCTGGAGTAGAAGTTTGGATTTGTACACCTTTCCGCCGGTGACTTGCTCCGGGAGGAGAGGAGTAAACCGGGCTCGGAGTTTGGGGAACTGATCGAAAAGCACATTCGGGATGGCACCATCGTCCCAGTGGAGATAACATGTTCCCTAATTGAAAATGTAAGGAGACTTCTTGCTGTTGATGTTTTGTTGGATAGTAGTTAGTCACGAGAGTGGGGTGGTGGTTAGCATAATATTTAAGAAGCAATAACCTAACTTCCTCTGGGAATGTGTCCGATGACAGGCAATGAAGAACAGCGGTAAAGAGAATTTCCTCATTGACGGTTTCCCCCGAAACCAAAACAATCTGGATGGATGGACTAGCCAAATGGGGGACAAGGTAAATGTCCACTTTGTCCTATTCCTGGAGGCGCCTGAGGATGTGTGTGTGCAAAGATGCCTGTCCCGAGGCCAAGCCGGGAGTGGGAGATCTGATGACAATCCGGACAGTTTGAAAAAGCGTGTGGTGACCTATAACAACGATACAATGCCCATTGTTAATCATTTCGAGGCCCTCGATTTGGTTCGGAAGGTGGACGCCTCTAAAAATGCAGAAGAGGTATAAAAACGTCACAAGGATTTATACTGACGGAGAAAAGCAAACCGAACCGAATTTAGCTTTTGCAAATTCAATCCATAATAATATTCTCTCTGCTTCTTCTCTGATTTCGACAGGTGTTCGACGAAGTCAAATCTCATTTCCAACAGTTTGTCTCTTCATAACCGCGCTAATCCGTAGGGGAAATTCACCGTTTAATGCAAAATAAATAAAACTGGAGTCAACTACTTGGCATCTACAACAACATCAACACTACATACTTAGTTTTACACATTTTGACGTTAGCCTTCAAACCAAGGAAGGAAATCCCTAAAACCACCACCACCACCACCACCAGCCACAAAAAATCAGCATCACCACCTCTGATTAGATCAGCTAGAGTTGTTTTCGTAAGAAGCAGCACTTTGTTCGTTGCTTCCATATTTGTAAACAGTGTTCCTATGTTTCTTACTACTACGTACGTACCAGATTATAATATAAATATAGAGAAATCCCTGATGCACCCCTAGAATTCCATTACATGGTAGCCTACCACCCTATATACGTAATAATAACATATTACATAAATAATTAAGTACATGATGTAAAACATTAAGTTATATATATTGTGCGGAGGAAGTTAAGGAGTGTGTATTCTCTGTTTCCCTCTTCCTCAGTTGTGCGAAACCATTTTATGCGAAACTGAATATATATTCCAGTTCCAGTGTTGACCGTACATACATACTGCCGATAAATTGTCTGCGAGAAATTTGTTTGTATTATCATTATTATTATCATTATTATTCTTTATTATTATTATTATTATTATTATTATTATTACTAGTTTCCAGGAAAGCAGGTAAGTATAATATAATGTGATCATTTCAGAACTGAAAATGTAATGTAACCCTTTAATTGGCGCAAAAATCAATGTTATTCCAAGATAAATAAACTATATTATTGAATCTTCTCTGGTCTTTTAAAAAAAGAAAAAAAGATTTTATCAATAAAATATAAATATAGTGCTACACGTTGTTCCTTTAATCGACGATGATTATGTATTATGATGTGCAGTTATTTAAAATTTACTCTTTGCTCATTTTCTTTGCAATAATAATACTTCTACGAAAAGGACAGGCTCAGGCAGCTGGATTTCCTTCATCGTTGTGTTGGGTTGGGTTAGGGAAAGGGTGTCAAGAGAGAGAGAATGAGATTATAAACGTAACGTCGTTCGTGTAGCCAGACGAGGAGCTGCATCACTTTTCATTCTTTTCCACATCCAACATCATCATCATCATCACAAATTATGCGAGAATGGCGAAAATGATACCATTTTATTATACATTATGCAATTCTTGCGATTTTTTTCTCTCCGGAAAGAATTCGATATGGCATTATCGTTCATCCAGAATATTTGCTGAAGCTACATTGAAGAGATTAAAGATGCAGAGAGAGAGAGCAAGAAAACGCAAGCGGTGTAATTGAATGCATGAAATGAATATTAGCTAATTAAATTGCCGAATAAAATGCTGGGTGGTTTGGGTGACGAACGGGGGGCTCTTCTCAGCTCTCTCTTAAATACACAGCTTGAATAGGATGACGGGATGAGATATTTCTTTTTATTAAACCTTCCTATTTATTAATGAGTCATAAAAAGTGACTCATAATTAGCCATTAATTTGCCAGTTGCGACAAACTAAAAAAGGATGATTGGCCAAAGCAACCTTGCAAACTTGTTTGCAGTGAGTGGTGGTGGTGGTGATGATGGTTACGTAATTTACCGTGTAGAACATCAATCGTTTATAATTGTCAATATTAAAATGGATTTCTGGGTAAAGCAAAAAGTAACGCAAATAGCAGCGGAATGTTGCATGTACGCACGTTGCGACATAGCACCCACCTTTTAGAGCAAACAAGTTGTATATCATCATCATCATCATCACCATTCATGAAATTTGACAAGATATGAAACTAGCTGGAAATTCATATGTTGTGCAGCAATCCCATATCAATTCCGGCCGAGATGCAGTTTAAGAAAGCTTAATTGCAAAAGGTTGTTTGACGGACTGGGTAAGTGAAAGTTGAGCTAATGCACTACGGGAAATTCCGGCAGGTTGTTGATGTAAATGGCCATTCAACGTTTCAAACGTACTTATTTAGCACGAGAGAGCAAGCAGGATGTTGCTGTTTACTGTTTTGCAATGCAATTTTTTTATGAATGAATCATTATCATGCCGACGAATGCTCGTTACAATCAACTTGTGAGAGCAGAGTTAATGTGTTACGACTGCGACAGCTTTTGGAGGAACAAGTGGCCTCCCAAACGTTATTTTTTCGTGGAGATTTGAGCATTCTGAGACATTTCCACCTCACCGTCAACATCAGGAGCCATATAAGCAGAGACGACTCTGTGAAGCTTGTGTTCATTCATAGCCGATTCCCACAGAGAGAACGCTACGGATATAGCTCCTCCGGTTTCATACCGTGACTGTAATGCCACAAGCTTTCGCTCAAAAAAAGCGTATGCTTTTTCAACCCTGTTTGACAGCCTACCATACGAAGTAGCGAAGACTGATCTACCTGAAGTCTATAATTTTAAAAGTTGGGTTGGACGAAATCGTGAGGACATACAAGTAGCATCACAGGTTTTCAGAGGAGAAAATTCCCTTTTGAGGAATTTCAGGAAAATTGAGAGATATTGAACGGGCACGGCGGACGGATGAGTCGGGTCGAAGTCGGTTTTGAGACACAACTGAAAATAGCATAGTAGATTCGAAAAATTGTTCCTTAAAACCTAGCAGCCAGGCAGTACCTGACGTATAAATAGTCATTAATTGGAGAGGTAGCACTCATTAAATTGAAAATTAAGACAAGGTTTCTCCGAGACTTGCATAACCAATAACTGCACCATATATGGAAATAAATCAATCGGGAATCCCTGATCTCCTATGTGACCTCAATGTAATGATTCAGAAAAATAAATTGTACATACATAGTAATTTGTAATGATGATGATATATGCGAGAAAATAACCGAGGCATAATATTACATTTATTTCCCTGCAACAGACATCCTCCCATGGAAGCCAACCACGTAAAGTGATATAGCATTTTGAGGTGGCGACTCTGGCGAGTGTGTGGCTTAAATGTAAAAATCCTAATCTGAAGGTTTTAGCATACGCAGATAGCAATATATATTAATAACAATGTTTGTATGGTAAAGCGAGTGCGACTGAGTGAGTAAGTGAGTAAAAGAGGTGCAGGATACGCTACGCAATGCGAACACCCCACTTTTTTCGTCTTCCTTTCTTCCTTTCAGAGAGGAGACAGACGGAATGCAATAATGTAATGTCCATCTGAAAAGAACTGAAAAGCAGTGTACAGGCAGAGAAGAGGATCTCGCTCGTTTGGCTTATTTGGTTTGGTGGTGAGCATAATATTTATTTGATGGGAGATGATGAGGTTGGGAGAGGGCAGCTTCAGCAGTCAGTCAGTCAGTCATTCAGTGGTATTGAGTTTGAACACCTTTTTATAGACCAGGGGGAAGTAGTATACCTATAAATGCATAGCAGCAGCGAGCGGACAAGACAGACAATATGCTTTAAAGACGGAGTTGTTGATTAAGCGCAAAAGGGATTAGAAATAAAGGTTGTAATGGAAAGCCGGGCTATTTAGCCAATTCCCACTGCAACTACTACTTCAAGACTCCAACACAACATAACACAACAACACAAGTCAGAAGAGAGCTATAGCCTCATTGTAAAGTAAAGACCTATAATATATCCTTACACTACTTTTTGCTCTACTTTTTGTCTTTATATACATTTGCTTTGTGCTTGCAGAACATTTTCTTCTCGGTGTTGTTTACTCAAGTGACGTCGTCCTCGTCTTATCTTCAATTAGGGCTGTGTGGATGTGGATTTACTGAGAAGGGAACACGTCAAGTTTGCTTGGGACTGAAAAAAAAATACTTAATATCAGAAGAAAATCAGATTTTATAGAGAGAGCTGTGTCGTCGGGCAGGGAGGGGATAACAACTAACAACACCAATAAAGATTCCATTTAGTCTCTCAACCTGCTACGTGCTGCTGTTGCCAGTAATTTCTTTTTGGTTTAGACGGCAGCAGACTCATCATCACAGAGAGCGAGAGAGAGAGAGAGAGAGATGAGGGCTAATTACTACTGCTACTGAAAAAAAACTAATCTGATCTGGGAAGCAGGGGTTTTTCCACCGAGAGGTTGCAGATGCCCATCCAAGAAAAGAAGCAAGAGATGAGACAAAATGTGAAGCCGGGACAGGGCCAGCAACTATTTCGTAAACAGTGTTAATTAGTGTTTTACTCATATACTTTTTTATTTTTTTTACAAATAAAGTATTTTCATTCCACTCCAAAATTTCCTCCTACAAAACTCCTACTACACCTCAATAATATGGTTGTACTAGACAAATTGTCGATTCCCTTGAGCAATCCGTCGCCAAATGATGTCGTATTCGTTGTGGAAGGAACGGCACTCTGCGGTGCTTACCTAAACGAACTTAAACAGGCATACATTTTGCCCACCTTGGAGTAAGTTGACCTGTCACACACTCAAACACTAATAATAAGAAAGTTGAAAGTGCAGGCAGGAGGAAGGCTGCTTAACCCGCCGGCCCGAACTAATAATCACTTTGTCTTCTTCTTCTTTTTCATAGGCATTTTAATGGAGGAACGTTGGACGAGAAAGACTGCGGCTCCGATGTAAGTACCACACCACCAGCACGAAACTGAACTGTGATGATATGTAAAAGAAATATACATGGTATTTTTTGCACGGCAGGCAGGCAGGCGCACCCTGTCAACCTCTCAACTATCTATGCACAGAAAGAAGCTCAAGTTTACTTTGCAAAACTAAAGATGCACCAGAGTGCCTTTTTGGTGGCACCACACTGGTTGAGAGGTTGGTTGAGCACGGAGAGGAGAGGAGTTGTCACCTCTCTCCAGTCTCCAGTCAGTCAGTTTACTGTGCACCACATTGCATTGTAGTGTGTACAATGCACACAAACTGCCTTTGTTCGATAGGCTTTTACATTAGATGTTAGAAGAGTGTGTGTTGAATTAAATGTGTTGATGATGATATTATGATGAAGCAAGTAAGCTAGCCAGCCACAGATAGACTTAACTAACATGATTCAGCCATTGGAGTCGAGCGTCGTGAAGCACAAATAATGTCCCAGGGTGGAACAGTGCATCTTCTTTTAGTGCAAATATGATTGTAGAAAATGACTATTATATGAAAAGTGGGTCAAGGCTAATGCTTTGTTTTAATTTTGGTCAAAATCATCTGTTTTCTTTAGAAAATGACAAAAACAATTGAGCAGTTTTGTGAAAAGAATAGTTCTATTGAAAATCCACTCTCCTAATAAAGCTCCTAAAAGCAAAGGGAATATTAGGGAATGATATTTTTTTGCACACTTAAAGTGTGACACTTTTTAGATTCTCCATGAACGGAGGTGTTGTGAGCCAGCTATCAATATAATGTTTTGTGTTGTTTTTTGTAAATTGTAGAGCAATTTTGCCGTATATGGATTGGTTATTTTCCATGCGGCAGATGTATTGCCAGGCTACCTGACAGAAGCTTACGGTCCCATTACCACGCCGCATAAACTCGTTACGACACTAGATAAGATACAGTAAGTAAAGTGAAGGTTTATAATTGTAAGATTGGAGGTGGAGGAATGAAATAGGTTTTAAGGTTCCCCATTTTAAGGTTGTGTTCACTGGATTGTAGATTTGCAGGTGGCTATGGCGAGGCTGCGTCACACGTTGGTGAAGGGCTGGCCACTGCCATGCAGTGCCTTCATGATATTAACACTTTTCGAAACCCACCGCTCGAGATACCAGGTATTTACTCAAATTGAAAATTGACGGTGCATCATCACCACCACCACCAACACCACCACTAATTAAGAATATACAAAGAATTTTAGGAGACTAAATTGGAGTGTGTTTAAATTGGTTTTGTGTAGCAAAGAAGCATGTAATTCTGATATGTAACTGCAAGCCATATGGCTTGCCCGTAGCGGAATCAGTGGGCGCCGAAGGGCAATATCGGGGGATGACTGCGGAGCAGCTAGCCTCCCAAATGGCGGAACGGGGAATACACTTGTCAATCATGTCACCTCGTAAAATCCCAGGTGAACTTCGCGGAATAAACAATCAGGATTATTATAAATAATTATAAACTAAAGGGATGATTATAGGATTGCTGATTTCATTATGCCTTTTGATTGTTTTGCAGCCTTGATAAGTCTGTTTGATCGTGGAGGCGGGGAGTCATCTTCGCAGAAGACGTACGCCAGAGACGTGCGCCACCTCGTTCTTCTGAACGGATTCCACCTTCAAGAGCGACCAATAACTCCCAAGCAAGTGCCTGATGTTCCTGCGATAATGAATCCACCCCCTCAAATATCTCAACCTCCACAGATTCCACCAAGTGCGCCTCAACAGCAGCAGCAACAACAACAACCGATGCCCCATCCCCCTCCTCCAAACATACCCCCACAAGTGCCCATCTCCATGTCACAGCCCCAACCACCCCAACAGAACGGGCCGCCACAGCCAATCCAGGTGCAGTCGTCGCAAGTGCCACAAACAATGTCCAGCACCCCTTCCAACTCTGTCCCCAACCCCTCCGTGCCCAACAACACGGTGTCCATGGCCCACAACCAAAATATGATGTCGAATCAGCCAAATATGGTCATGAATCCACCCCAGCAGCCTAACTCTCAGCAAATGTTTTTGCTGAGAGGTCGCAATCAGCAGATGATAAATATTCGTATGCCGCAAATGGCCAACCAGCCACTCAACCCCAATCAGCCGCTAAACCCCGGTCAAATAAGTCACCCTGGACAGCCAAACAGTCAGGCGCAGATTTCCGCTGGACAGCAAATGAACCCTCAACAAATCATGAGTGCTCAAATGATCCCCAATCAGCAACCAATGACGCCGAGTCAACAGCAACCCCTTGTAAACCAGCAAATGCAAAACCAACAACAGC
The DNA here is from genome assembly GCA_036850665.1 of Dicranocentrus wangi. Lineage (NCBI taxonomy): Eukaryota > Metazoa > Arthropoda > Collembola > Entomobryomorpha > Entomobryidae > Dicranocentrus > Dicranocentrus wangi. The sequence continues at coordinate 6,899 of JAANSN010003096.1, read as the reverse complement.
AACAGCAGCAACTAAATCAACAATTGAATTCACAACAAATGAATCCCCAGTTCCAAAATCAACAGCAACAGCAGCAGCAGCAGCAACAACAACAACTCGCACAGCAAATGAACCCCCAGATGGCTCAGCAGCTCCCAGGACAGATGAATGCCAAACTTCTCCCGCAGAAATTAATTGGAGCAGGGCCGCAGCAGCTAGGGCAGCAAGCAATGATGCAGCAACAACAGCAACCCCCACAGCCCCAGTCGCAGCAGCAACCGCCAAACCCCAACCTGCGTTGGGGCTCTCCAATGCCGCCAGTGTCTGCCATGCAGAAACAGCTCCAGTCGCAAGCCCCTCTCGTTCGAATGACAACCGTAAGTTCTAAAAAAAACCTATATTAGCAGCAAGCAGCCTTATTTGTAGCTCCAACATCTTCAAACACTTAAAGTGACCCCTTAAAAACTCCATTTTTTCATGTTTGTTTGTTTAACGGCAGAGTCAGCCTCAAGTGACGTCGTCGACACAATCCCTCCAGGCGATGAACGCTCAGTCGCCCATTCTCTCCACTGGAATCCAGCCGTCCCCACTGCAAACTCAGCTAGCACAAAACCAGCAACCTCCTCAGCAAGTCCTTCAACCGCCACCCTCTACATTGTTGGCACAACTCCAGAATCCACCCATTGCCGGAAACACGCCTCCACAGCAGCAACAACAACCACAGCCGAACCAAGGTGGAATGCAGCAGCCTGGACATCCGCCAATGAACAATATGCAGAAGGAAAGGCAGATAATATGGAACGGCACGCTGGAGTGGCATGAAAAGCAGAAAGGTAGTAGTAGTAGTCCAGTGTGCTTTCAATATTTCGTGGGCGTTTTTGAAAGATTAATTATTAAAAAGCCAACGTTTTTCTATTAAACATTGCAATTTTATTTAGGACCTCCTGACGGACAAAAAATCCCGAGACAAGTCCCGTGCAGCGTGTCTGCCTATTTTGTGAACGGAGAGCCTGAAGTGAAAGGGGATGGCTGGCCACCAAAGCTGATCATGCAATTGATTCCGAAAAATATTGTGGGGAATCTGGGTGGAAGCTTTCTGGTCCGGGATGTTAAAACAGTGGTCTTCCTCCTGCAAAACTGCGAAGCTCTCAATTCCCTCACGAGAGTTATGGATTCAGGATACGTAAGTAGTAGTGGTCATACATGCTCCTCATATCAGATTAAAAAGTAAGGTTTTTGAAAATTGATAATATACCAACCCATGTTTTCACTTGTCGTAGGCGGGTTGTGTGCACTTCACCGGGGCCGGGATGCAGCAAAGCGCTTGCAACATCAAAGTACTGATCCTGCTGTACAGCAAAGAGAGACAAACGTACCTGGGATTCATTCCGAACGACCAGGTTGGATTTGTAGATAGAATACGAAAGGTGATCCAACAGCAAAAGCAACAGCAACAGACCACCCGTCAGGGACAAGTTTTTCCAGGTGCGGGCGGCATGCCTCAGCAGCCTGGAATGATGCCCAACCAGCAACAAGCCATGGTATCCCAACAGCAAGGCATGGTTCAACAACAACAACAACAACAACAACCTGGCATGGTCCAGTCCCAACAGGCAACAATGGTCCAACAATCCCAGCAGCCGGGAATGGTCCAACAACAACAACAGCAACAACAACAAGCTGGCATGCTCCAAGGTCCTCCACAAGGAATGGTCCAGCAACCAGGCATGGTCCAAGCACAGCAAACCCCAATTTCCTCCCTCGCCCAGCAACTGAATCAGACGCAAGGGAATCTGAGTCAGTCCCACGTGACCGCACTCGCCCAAAAGCTGGGTCAAGCCCAACAACTCCAGCAACAGTTGCAACAGCAACAACAACAAGTACAAAATCCGAATATGCAGCAAGGCAACATGGATTCGAATCAATCTCAGGCGGATATAAGTCAACTGGAGATGGAGCGACAGCAAAATCTGTTGACCATCCAGCAACTACGACAAACGCTCGAAGCTGCGCAACAAAAGGAACTTCAGTTCCAACAACTGCAACAACATCCTGTGACTGTTGGAGGTGGTCCAGGACAGCATCAACAAGGACCTCAGCAGCAGCAGCAACAACAACAGCAACAACAACAGCAGCAACAACAACAACTCCAAGTTCAGGTCCAGCAACAACAGCAACTTCTACAGCAGCAACAACAACAACAACAGCAACAACAGCAGCAGCAACAACAACAACAGCAACAACCTGGCCAACAACAGCAACTCCAGCAAGTCTCCAGGCCGTTGATGGCTCAAGCCATGAACCAGATGAGAATGATGAGGTCATCTGTGTCGCAAGCGAATCCAGGACTGAAGCATTTGCTCCAGCAACAACCTGGGCCTCAAGCCTACCGAATGCAGATGCCCATGCAGCAACAAAGGATGCAGGGGGGAATGCCGTTGCCGGGACAAATGCCAGGTGGCAACATGCAACCAAATCAGCAACAAGTGCCGCAGTTTGAGGAGGTTGGCATTTTAGACCTTCTCAAGTAACCTTTTACATATGCTAGACAAGAAAGACGCGGAGTTGTGAAACAATTTTGATATATTTTTTGCTTTTATTATTATTATTTTATTTTAACTATTGTTTTATTTTACCTTTCCGAATCAAGGAACACACAAGGGATCCCTTTTGTGGGTAGTCTTTTAGCTACTGAAAACTCTCTCATGTACGCCGCGCGGTTGGGGGAAATGTAGTACTAATTCATTCATTCATTCATGTTTTATTTTACAAGAATGTTTTAGCATTAGAGAGATATTTTATATATATATTTTAACGAGTTACATAATAATATGATGGGGACGATGTTGATGAGGAGTCGTGTGTAATATTGTATTTTTTAAACTTTGCTTCTCCATCATTCGGAAAGCCTGTTTCACCTTCATCTCGAATGACGATATACACAAAAAAAATGGGATTATTATTATTGTTATTATCAACACTATTTTATGACTACTATTGTGACGCATGCACATTTGTGAAATACATACCCCCCCTCCCTCCCATTCCGACGAAATGGATCTTTTAAACAACAAATTTTTTTTAACAATTTAACAAAAAAAACCATATAGTTTAACTATACTCTCTCGCTGCTGTCGATTACCATAATATATAATATTCAGTCATTTAAAGATACGGTAAAAGATGTGTGGCATCATTAGAATATAGGTACTAATTGTAAGTAATATCTCTTTCAGGCTTATTTTAGGTTGTACATAGAACATCCTCGTCCTGATTTTGCAATGGATAATAAATGAAAAATAAAATTGATATATATTATACGTAGGTATGTCGGCTACAACAAGTGACTCGGTAACGACAAGGACATTATATAATAATACTTATAAGCTGAGAAGAAGATGGTGTATAGGTATAATTGCTGTAGGTTTTATCAGTTTTAGAAATAAAACGTGAGCAGTCGTGGCTACAGGAAAAATTGGACAATCTTCTTTCTTTTTGCTATGTCTCTTTCAATAAACTCATAATATTGCATAATAATATGACTCAGTCGCGTTCTCACCAATTCCTTGGGTTGATGAGGGATGATCAACAAAGACGAAAGATGTTTATGGAAGAAACACATACGGAACATGAAACATGATTGACAGGTATGCATAATAAACGATTCGGGACTATTTAAGCCATTGGAAAGTGCAAGCAATAATGGTTGAAGGGCAAAAGGTATGTTTTTTTTTGAATACTGGATTTTTGTTTGTTATTTAATAAAAGGTTTTTAAATTAAATTAAATTAAATTAAACGTAGTTTAAGTTTACCTGAATTATTCTTCATTTTCTAAATATCACAAAAATTAGAATGCATGAAATACACTAAAAATACACACGTATTCCATTACATTTACACTTTCTTATCACTATAGACCAATACGTTTCGGAATAATCTTACAAAAATAATATAAATCACTGGAATTAAAATGGTAATTAAAAGTTGTACTTGAATGGTTAAAGTTTTATAAGTATTTAAAAGATCAGTTACAGCTATAGCTTATCAAATTCACATCCGCGACGAGAGCGAGAGAGTCGCGGAACATATACTCACAAAATACATTCGTTTTTTGCGAATAATATTGAAAAACTCAAATGCTTTTCAAGGGAAGAAGACGCGTAAGATGGAAGTGATAGGATCCCTACACATTGGACACGTTGGCTGTTTCTTTTGCCGAAATTGTCTGTTTTTAAACTCCACTGCACACTTGAAGCACATGCACACATGCCCGCAAGTAATTAGCGCCGTATCACTAGCATTCTCAGTGCATATTATACACAGTTGTGGCTGAAGCGTTTCCGACATGAATGGACCCCCTGGGGTGGCATACGCCGGTGTCTGAGGAGAGAATGCACACAACCAGTCAACCAGTTCAATTAGTATCAAATTAGTTAGAGTGGCCAGACCCAACTTGCGCGTGGTCATACATAATCAATCGGAATGGTCATTCATTATTATCATCTTAGCCAAATACTTAAGATTAGTTAGTTAGTCGTCTTACTTACAATTGGAGATCCGAAAGCGCTAGTCCCAATTAGCCGAGATACTGCTGGCAACGGGGAAAGATGCACGTTTCGTCTTGAGCAGAGGGAGGAGGAGGGACCCGCCCCCGAGGGAGGACGACTGATCTCTGTTGGCTTGCGTCTGATCGAGTTAATTAGCTTGGCTTTAAGTTGGGCCTTTTCGGTTAGCAAGTATTCGTTATTTACCATTTGCGGGGATAACCAGAGCAGCATTCCTGTGTCTGAAATATGATATACGTATAATACATGTGTAATAATAGTGTGTGATTTATATAGAAATATAATGTCATACTGAAATAAAATGACAAGCCTTTACTCATGGGAAACTCACTTGGAAGCCGGATACCCTGAACCTGTCCGTAAACTTCAAAAATGGCCCAAACGGGCCGGCGCGGATCCACACCTCGCAAAAATATCCCCTCATTCTTCCCATCGATCCCATACAGGACTTTGCCATTACCTTTTAGCGTGAAGAAAATGGTCATGCCGAGGCGCATTTTGTGAGTGAGAAGGGGCTTCAGCCAAACCTTCCCCTGAGATACAAGCTCTATGAAATGACGCAAGAGAAAAAATGAGGGATTAATAAAGCAAGTAAAAACTTGGAAACTACTTAATTTAATTTAAAGATTTAATTTCGAGCGTCGAGTGGATCCTGTACCGTTCGGGAGGGGAACATCGCCACCTGGCAGAGAGGACGGGTTGATGTACGTCAACCCAATTTTCAATGGACCAGCAAAGTCGTGATATATCATGTCCACAATTTCCACCGCGACCTAAAACAAAAAAAAATAATGTTCTTGCATGCAAAAATAATGTAACATTCCGATTTTATTTATAAGTTGAAGAACAACTTACCACTTCGTCGACTTGGATGGGACGATGTGAAAACACGAGGGAGTGCTGGAAGTAATGCTCCTTGCGGAGAGCCACCTGGAAATCATCCTCTAGCCGGATGGCTTTCCCGTGAGCAGGATGAAAACGTAATTCAGGCGACTCAAAATTACTGAGGCCACCTTCGAAGTAGATCGCGTCACGTCCAGGTTGAGGTTGGGGAAGTTCCTCTTGTGAATTCACATTGGTCTGCTCCTGGAGCGCCTGCTCCTTCTTTCGAAAAAAGGAAAACAAGCTGGAAAACATGGCGTGGATAAAAAGGTCGAAATCGAATAAAAAGGAATAGACAAGTGTAAGTTGTCCTATGATTGAGCAAAGCCTTGAACTTGGCATGGGGCAGATTTACTCTGTTGATTATGATTCTATATTTCTTTTTTAAAAGTACAGAGTTTTTGAAGACCTTTGCAAATATATAAATAAGTCAGTATTATTTTGTTACATTCGCCAAAATAAACTATATTTAGGTTGGACGGTGTGCACTGCCGGACTAGTTTTGCCTCCAAATAATTTTGCACTGCCACCGCCAACACTGCCTCATTGAGAGAGTAGGAAAAAGGGACTTGCTGCTGTTGCTGTCAACGCAAAGGGCGAAGTACTGGCAAAGCGAAGGAAGCCGGAGCCGTCGAGTACCTCTCTACAAACTGCTGATGTTCATCATATCAAGAGGTTGAAAAAACAGAATGATTAGATGCTTGTGCATTTCTTTCTTGATGGTGCCTGAATGCGAATGCAAATTAGCAGATGCGGAATAGGAAGACGGGAGGAGACGAGACGGTGGCAAACAAACACAATATTGTGGTCCATGAAAAATCCGCATCAAAAGAATGAATCAGGGTCAGGGTGGATGATGGTGGTGCAACTGGTGCATGTAAATCAAGTTGTTGTCTCAAGGAGTTCTAAAAAATAATCTCCAAGTTTGCATTGGATTGCAGAGAGGCCGATATATGATGATACATGATATTATGCAAATGGCATCATCAAGATTGGCTGTGCTCAAAAAAGTCAAGTTATTTCTTTTTCTTCCCCCGACCAACAACAAAACTGTCCATGAATGATAATATAATGACTAAATACAGGTATAGGTATGTATATGAACAAGGACAAAGACGCCGGCGGCTCAGGTCTCTTTTTTCAGATTTACTTTTCAAAACAATAATCAATTTATTGATGTGCTCTGACACAACGACACATTCATCCGCTCATCATCATCAAATACTTAGCATCATATTGATTCTTTTAGTCATATTGTACCAAGCGACTACGCACCATAATCTTATCGCATACTACAATTTAAGTTAATTAATAATAATAATAATAATAATAATATATATATATATAGGTTTATATATATATATATGTATGTATAGGTAATTGTTAAGTCAACATGGCCATCTAAGACATTGTTTTCCTTACTCGTCTACATTTATATTATATTTTCTTAGTACAGCAGCGGAAAAAAGTCA
>JAANSN010003095.1:0-20260 GCA_036850665.1 Dicranocentrus wangi | reverse complement strand
TTTGTTTCGATCACTTCTTGATAAAAAAAATACGGAGGAAACGGGAAGAAGTTTTATTTCAAGAAAACAAGACATACGTGTGTGTGTGTATCCCGGTCCCGAGAGGGTTGTCGTCGTTTTGCCCGTGTAAATTAAGTTACATCACTTTTTACTTTTTTCTCCTTCCGAAACGTTCGTTTTGTCTGGGTTTTTTGTGTGGTGATGATGAAGACGTCAGGCGGCTATTTTGTCCTTGTTGAGAATTGACTTGGAATATACCCATCTTCCAATTCTCAGGACGACGTGCACACGAATTGCCGTAATGGGATCGGGGATGAAGATGAAGCACCGGAAACACTAGTGTGCGGCGGGCTAGGTTTCTTAACCAGATTATTTTTTTGTGTGTACAGTTACTACAGTAGTGTACACAATCAAGAATAACGCGGAGAAAGAAGAGCTCGCGTCACGTGCATTATTTTATTGCTTTAGTCTGTAGTCTGTACTTTGCACAACGTGAAAAGCTTCATATATTTCATCTTGTGGGTACTTTCGAAAATCATGTACTATCCCGAAATTAGCCGGCAACAAAGAATTGGGCATGTTATCCCAAAACTAATATATGCCATTTTGAGAAGAAATGAAATATACACACGTTGCTGCTTGCTCAAACTGAAAATTTTTAAAAGTGAAACTCATTCAGAGTATGCTCATTTTAATTTTTTATGGATGGCTTCATTGAAATAAACATGGTATAGGAGAAGAGCCACGGCTTTCAACTCCGTAGTGCGTCATGGAATGATATACTTATTATAATAAAATGTTGTAAAGACTCATTTACTATTCATTGCCGTGCAGTATAACAATAATGCTTTGCATTCCACATGGGAGGCGTACTATATATATATATATCGTGTAATGTAACTTCCATTATGAAAACGCTGAATCCTTTCTCTCCTCCCTATTTACATAAGAATGAATGGTCCGCTTTTTCCCATAAAGTTGCTTATTTTTTTTCTTCTTTACGACATGTACACGCTTAAGACGACGAGCTCTTGTGTGGATAATAGTACCTACATACATACTATGCTTGAAACTACTTCCTTAAAATTTGTTCGCTTAAAGTTTTTCTTTTTCAACGGGAAAAGCAGAAAAAGTGGGATCGGAAACATGTACTATATATATACATAGGTACATAATGGTCGACAGGCTATTCAAAGTTGCAAACATGGCATCACGGCAATAATATTATTGCGTCATGAGCAATTGCATTTTCGGCCATTTTCACACTGAAATGGTCCGCTGTAAATCTCCGGGAAAGGAGCTGGGGAATATGCAAGTTGGTTAATCCAAGGGGAAACGCGCTATTTCAAATGTTTCTTCTGATACATTACGTGTGCAACCAACTAGTGTTATTGCAGTTAATACAAGACGACTCACACGAACGAATAGGCGAGTCATCGTCACATCTCTTCTCCCCTCATTCAAGAAAGTGTGCTCCTCATCACCACTTTGTATTTACTCCGAACAGCATAGCAGCAGCCGCATCAGCAACACGGCCACATTTTAAGAAGATGCAATTTGCCAGTAGTGAAATAGGGTGTTTCCGTAATTTTTCCGAAGGGTCCTATAATACCCTATTTTATTTACTTATTTCAAGGAGAATCCTCGCCATCAACGGTACCACTCTCACATCATCACCCAAAACCAATATTTATACCAGTAAACTTCATCCCACCCTGCTGCATACGTGGCTCTATATGGACGTGTGTGTACATCAACACGATTATCAAGAGGGGCTTTTCGGATTGAATTGCCAACTCTTCTGTGGAGTTTTCTCCCTTTGGTTCACACATAATGCACCAAACGTTTCCCCACTTCTTGACTTTATTCCAGCAACAAGAGTGAGTCGGTCGGGCGTTGGATCACTATTTGATATTGCGTTGGCATTTTTTTTATATTGAAATAGAAAAGGAACGTATATTGTTTACTCAGACTACTACTACTCACTCCTCTCACGTCACAGGTTTTTTTTTTGGTTGAGTGGATTGCAGTTTCTTAAAAGAGGGAAAAGCAGGGCTAGGCAGTGTTGGCATTGTTGACGAGGGGAATGAACGAATAAGATAGAAAAAAATGTAATATGATTTTCGGCAACACCTATCATCCACATAAGCATCATCGGGAAAATGATCATTGATTCGGAGCGAGTAAAACTTGAGGGAAAATGTGGGGAATGCAGAAGGAGTGGAGTTTTGATGACGTTCAATCTCTTCGGGTTGGGTCAAATCTGGTGGTGGAAATGAAAATGAAAGGGAACGAAGGAAAACGAAATGAAATAAGCCTTCATCAATATCTACACTTTAACACCAAAAACATCATCATATATATCCTACAGCATGATGTATTGAGTAAGCGGTAGCGTTGGTGGTGGTAGCAGATGAGAGGGTACACAGAAAAAAATGAATCTTTAAATGAGATGGTCAGCGGCACAAAAAAAAATGTTGAGGGGAAGCTTATGTATTTTTTTACTTGCTTGGACGTATCCCTACGTCCTCACTTCCACTCGGGTGGAGTTGATGAAAGCTCATTAAAAGTGAGGCAATGAAAGGAAAACGGTGAAAAGGGGAAAGTGGAACTGCATTAAAAGTATACGGGAGCCATGAGCCATTCAAGGTCTACGACGTAGCACACTTGTCGGGGGAAAAAGAAAAAAAACATTATTTTGAGTTGTCGGTAATGAACTATACAAGCGAAATGAAGGGAATGGATGGTTAAATCACGACTTGGCTGCATTGTTGTTAGGAAGGAGGCTATACAACAAGTCAACATTTTTCGGATATTGAGGAAGCAGTATTTAGCGGGGAGAAAAACAGCTTCTCATCATCAGATGCATTTTTAGGAAGGAAATTGAATGGTGAAGTAGAGCTGCATAAAAAAAACTCTCCCTTTCTTCCTCCTGACTCCAACAAAAGAGTTAGTGGTGGCGGCAGCAGACTCATATTATTGGGATTTTTTGGGCTAACAAATGAGAAAAAGGCTTCGTACTTTTTTTTGTAGTGTTTGCCCTCTTACATAATAGGACGTGCTTGTGCACATATCCAATGGCCAGCCAGCGTGTTTTGTGTGGTTGAGGTGAATTAAAGCAATATTACGTTTGGTTTGATAGTTAGTTTGATGTTTAGTTGGCAATATCATTTGGGTATTGTGCTTGTTTTCGGTTAGTTTAGCACTTTTTTCATCATTCCCCAACGCGCGTCGGGATCGGGATCGCCGGCAAGAGCTAAAATTGAGAAAGGGAAAGTGGATGTGTGAGAGCAAGTTTTCCATTGTGGCCGTCGTCTTGAATGAAATGATATGATGAGTATATAAAAACCACACATGTATTGGAGTACAACTGGTATTCAACTTTTCCCCGACAGAAAAAAATGCCCAGATTCACAAAAAGCAAGTAAAAGCAAGCGGGTGTGAAGAATAGTGAGGAATGGTCCAAAAAATGCGTTTTCCAGAGAGGAGAGGTGATGCATGGTGGGGTTTACACTTTTTTCCTGCTTTTGTGTTCAAGAATGTTCCTAGACAACTTTTGGCCTTTTCCTCAAATAATAATCTGTTTTTGGTGTACGCAAACGATGCGATCGTGTACAGTCGGGAATATTGAGCACGCGTGAATTGATGGTAGAGAAATGTGTATTATTACAAAAAAAAAATTGTGTGCTTTGTGCGTATAAGGTAAGAATAGCTCCTCCACTTTTGTGATGGACGGATAAGCACGTGAATTGGACAGGAACAAGATCGAATTTCATTTCGATTCTTGGAGAAAAGTTGGGAGCAGAGCAGGGTGGCGTTGTTGTGAAGGAGGAAAGTTATATATTATTGTCCTTTGAATATCTCTTATGGCACCTGCTTGCTCATCCCATCATCCTCGTCAAAAGTTTTCGTGTAAGGATGTACTTGACTTGAGGAGGATGCATGCATGCTGGCTGCTGCTGTGGTGTACATGTTTTCGTAAAAGTTGACAGTGATGACATGTCCAGATTGCAACTTGTGTTGTCAACACGTGCAGCTGTTGCACTGATGTTACCTTGAAAAAAATATATAAAAAATAAAACTTTTTGCAAAGTTTTTGATGACTTTTTATGACTAGCCGTCTTGCTATTCTCATCCGCTTTTGCTTTCGTATTGAAGAAATACTACTTTAGCTTGAAAAAAAATTGTTTTTGACAAGATTCATAACTTTATTTTGTTGTTTCCTTCTTTGTTCTACAGAACCAAAGTGCTGAAGACGTGTCTGGTGGCGGAGACGACATGCCCGACACTCCCACCCGAACTTCAACCAGTATATTCGGCAGACTGAGGGGATCATCATCTTCCGGGGGACACAGCAACCGGAGCAGCTCAAAGAAGCGGAGTTCGTCCAAACATGACACAGTGAATACTAGCAGCGCCAATGGTGGGTTCGAAGTGTCACAGACTGATTCGCCCACGCAAAGAGCCCGCAATTCTTTATCGGACTCATTGACTCCTCGTGGCAATTCAGGTACGTGAATCCACACACACAAGTCCTTCCTACTCCTACTCTTCACATACGAATGAGCCAGATAAAAAGAATGTTTGTGGTTTTACCCTTTTCCCAAAAAAGAAAAAGGGTTTCATTTTCTGGGGAAAAGAGCAAATAAGAAGAAAATTACGTGTCACTGCTCTTCTCTCTATCCACCAGGCATGTAATTCATATGCCGTGTCCAAAGTACGTAACGAGGTTAGGCAAACCTATATAACGCTCTCGCTTTAAATAAGGAAAAGAAGAAGAAGAAGAAAAAAAAACGGGGACAGAGAGAGTTTCTTGTCGTAAAGTCCCTCCAGAGTTGGTAATGAACTAAGACAAGAGTAGTAGTAGTACTTTCATGTGGAGAGAGCGAGTCAAGTAGAAGAGGTATGGGAATGTCACAGTTCTTCCACCACCACTCCCGTTTAGTTAAGTGACTCAATCTTCTTCTTTTTCCCCTTTTTCAAAAAGAGGAAAATTTTCCCTTTTTCTCGCTGTGGACAAGAGGACCGAAACCTTAATGCAATTTGCCGTTTTACAGTATTGGGTTAAAATGTAAATTAAGTTGACATAGCGTATTATGAATATAGGCCGTAATAAAAGCGTCTGCTGAAGGAACTAACTAAAGAAAAGAAAAAAAAGAAGTCGTCCATCGTTCCACTCTCGCCCACTGCCTCACCATTATTATCATCATTCCGTTGCATTAGTCTTGTGCCGCCGCGCCGTGACGGTGGAGGAGATTCTCATCAAGAAATTGAGAAAAACGAGTGGAAATAAAAAGGATTGACAATAATACTAGTTGGGTTGGATGGATACTAAAAATACATATATAGCGCGGGGCGCGCTCCAATGAATGTACCTTTGCAAGTCATTAATTTTCCTGTGTAAGAGCAGACAGCAGCGAGAGAGAGAGAGAGAGAGCACCGCCACTACAATGAGCCATTTTTGTTCATCATCATCTCAGAATGTAGAGTCCAAGAAAATGGGAAGCCTGTCAGGAGGAAGCAATGTAAAGCGGGGACAAGAGAGAGAGACGCGTATAATAAGTATAGACCTCTTTTTGTAATAATAAAAAATCTCCTCCGCTTCGTGAAATACGTACTATCGGGTCGGTTACAAAGATGTCTACTTTTAGTCTCCCCTTTGATCTTGCTCGTATTCAATGATTATTCTTTTTTTCGAAGCGTACTTTCTTAAAATGGGGATGCATATTAGAAACCTGGGTACGTACCTGGGTGCGGTGGAGCAAGGAATTGACCAAGATGCCTTGATTTTAAGTATCATTATGAAATGTGGACGCTTTAGTTACCTGCTTTACGTTCATTTCAGAATGATAGATTACACCTTTCCCGGAGCATGCATGGTGCTGCTGATGATTGAATGATGACGGAAAAGAGTGGGGACTGGTTTTTATTAGATCGGGAAAAAACGTTAAAATTGGGCCAACTTCAAGTTGGAAATGCAGACGTAGCAAAATTATCGCAATTAAATATTGAAATTACGACCATCACGATTTACGAATTTGCGTAAAGGATTCTAAGGAAATGCTAGTTTTTATTACAACATCCCGAGTTTGCAAACATTTACAGAGCCATTTCCAAAAAACTCCCACTTTTCCAAATGATTTGTTGATAAAAAATAGGCGTAAAACTGCGTAAGCGAAAAAGCACATCATTTTGTGGGAATTCCCTGGTCTTGCATTGCATGTACTTTCACTTTCTTTCTTTTTTTTTTACAAAACTTGGTCCCATTTATGTCATGATCATGTCCTGATGACAATCACAATGATGATAGTTATATTCTGGATATGTGGAGTGCATGCATGGTTCGCTGTATACTTCCAGCATACTGTGTATAACTCTTGGACATGATTACTCTTTTTACTAGCTCCACAGGGAGAAAAAAGCTAAAAGATGAATACGCTGGAAAAGTAGTGTATATGTCTGAAGAAATGAGACAAGTTTTATTAGCCATGGAGTAAGAAGCACTTTTGGAGTGGAAAGAAGGAGAGAGGAGTGTAAAGATGTGGAAAAAAGCGCACACTCCCCAACCCCTCTCGCAAGACACCGACGACATAGGGCTACGCTGAGACCACTTACTTTGTCTTCATTGTCATCATCATGAAGATGATGATTACCGTCATCATCATTACTGTCGTGTACCAGTAATAGTTTGTAATACCCTTTTGGCGACAACCTTAAATATGTGTCACTGTCACTATCAACGGCATCAACAAACTTACTCTTTCCACCCGAAGCCATACGCCATATATATACATTTTCACTCGCTCTCTTCGCCTAAGATTTGATAAGAGGGACCTAATTTTTTTTATCAAGTCGGTCATCCCAAGTGAAAGATCGGACCGCTGAGTAAAGCAGTTCAACTAGAAGGAACACATGGCATCTCTCTCTCTCTCTCTGGACACCACTTTGAAAATAGCCGAGAATTCGGGTCGGACCGCGTTCCACTTTCATTTATAAATCTATCACATTGTTGCGAACCAACTGACCTGATCAATCTTTTAGCTCTCTGAGAACAGTGCAGATAGAGTCATAAGGAAAAAGTGAGAATCTGTGAAGGTACGAACAACGAGTAGCATGTACGGTCTAGTAAGTAATAACCTCCTTCTTTCTCGAAACTTTTACTCTCCCATTCGAACAACTCAAGTGGAGCGAGATGAGATGACAAGGGGAAAAAGGTGATGTTGATGATTATGTTGGTCTGTTAGTCAGTATTGAATAAAAAGGACAAGTTTTTAACAACAGGCTAAAAGCACCTTTCATAAAAGAAGCAAAGTTGGAGGAATAGCCGTCAAAAAGGGAAAAAAAGAAAAGCTGCCCATGCCCATAGAAAGGGGCCGTGGATGGAACTACTTTAATATCCAAAAAGAACAGATATCCACATAAGGCGGGTGGGTGGTGAGGGCACATCAGCTCCGACTTCTTTTTCCACATGGCTAGCTCTTCACTAAAAACTTTTTTTCTCTGATGCTTTTCATTCTATTTTTTTGCTCTCTCTCTGAAAAAAATCCCGAGTTGGGCTAGGGGAATGAGAGTAAGTGAAGTAATAGGGAGTAAAAGTGGAGTAATGTGTACAGCAACTTTTCCTCTCTTCTCCAATCACTTCTATCCCATTCAATACAAAGAGTAGTCTCCAAGTTTTCTTTCTGAGATCTATGCCTAAAGAAGTTGTAGTGAAAACTGAACATATTATTTCTGCTCGTAGGTAGTATATAGTATTATTATTCGTATTATTTCTTAACACTCGGATCCTCTTCTGTACAAAAATGTACAAGTTTTGAAGAAAAAGCCAACAGCATCTGGACTGTTTTTCCATTTGCTGTGGAACCTCGATAGACGAGGGCTAGGGATGAAAGTATTTTTTTCCCTTCGCCCAAGTTGAAACATGTTACGGCTAGTTAAAGGTCGTCCGTTACGGTCACAACAGAGAACAACAGCGAAACCATCAACTGGGGAAAACTTTTATGAGCACACACGTATTTTACAATAAAATAGGTTGGAAGCGAAAAAAGGTATCACTTGGCATTTTGGTGTGGAAATGAAAACGAAAACGCACTATTTTGAAAATACGTGTTTCCCTTGTTTTTACCGTGTGGAGGGAAACCGGTACGCGCTCATTACATGTTTTATGGAGGGGAGAGAAAATAGAGATATACTACTTTTTTCCAGACTTTTTACCTTTGTCTAAGGCGTTATGCAGTTTCATACCTCATGAAAATTGGGTTGGTTTCTTGGGATTCATCATCTTTTCTCCCCTTTTGTTATTCGGTATTTTTCACTGCTTTCCCCACATCCCTCAGTTCTTCCCCTGTTTATGGTGGTGGGTATTGTTGTGGGAGAATGGAGAGAGCCAAGAGGCATTTTTTCGGGATTTTTGTTGGAACGCGGTGGCGGTGGTTGGGTGTCTTCATTTATTTTCTGACGGTCTCCCTCCTCCTTCCCATCTTAAGACTATCCTCCTCAAGTAGTGGAGTGGAGATAAAGGATGTGGAGGGGGAAATGGTTTCGGGAGAATTGCATTTGAGCTCGTCTCGTCCCGTTGTCGTTTTAAATACGGTAAATATAAGACTGTGAGTATTGCATTAATCATCTTGTATATATTATGCGAGTAACGGGGTAAGCAAACAAAGCGTCCTCAATGCAAATCCCCGTTTGTCCTTTCTCATCATTATCATTTTTGTAATTGCAACTTTTATGACAAACAATAGGATAAAATATATATATGAATATGAATCTTGGAGACTTTTTGTATTGTTCTCTGCCTTCAGATATATTTTTTGTGTGTTTCTTTCATTTATTCCACGGGGTTCTGCTTGGAGTCGGATAGGCAGAGCATGAAAGGATTGTTATCTGAACCCTTTCTTGTGAGAACGTGTAGAAAGGAAAATACGGAGTGAAAAGACGTGTTTGCTTACGCAAATTCAGCGTGGAAAGATGAGTAGGATATGAGGCGGGTGAATACTATGAATACCGATTCATATTTCCACCAACCTTTTATTAGCTTCAAGGTTGAAAAGGAAGGTGGTACAAGTGTGGACAATTGTGTGTGGTTTTCGGGGAAAATATATGAAATTGGAGGAAGATCTAATATTACAAAGTAAACAAAAATAAATCCCGAATATACCATTGTTTTCGAGGAATTGTGTCTCAAGTCTGAAGTCAAGTGTTCTTATTACAACTGGAATTCTCATAAATCGTTGTAGCGCAGCGCCTAGCCTAGCGTATGCGTGAGCGTGTGTCTTTGGCAGATAAATGAACTAATCTGAATGAGCAATTTCCGAGGTTAGCTTTGTTAGGGGATGCCGATACGTGACTCCTTTTAGAACAGCGTAGTTTAAAATAAATAGTTTTACATTTTTTAAAACCACAACGTCACGTTTCTCATGCGCTGAACGTATTTTGTATTTTCACCATCCTGCGAGTTTGACACGGAGTCAAGGGTGAAAACTCTCGTGGTTTTAGTTGTTTGTGGCATCAATTTAAATGAAATTTTAACAACGTGAATCCCTGTAATTGCCGAGTAATTCAAGTTGGTAGTGATACAGTGTAATTTCTTTGTGAAAATCACGTATTTCCCTAAAGTTAGCTTTAATTACTGACAAGTACCACCCCACGTATGTGGTTGTTTTCCTAGTTTCCCCAAAAAATCAACTTTTTCCAAAAGTATAAGATTCTACAGATGCTCCCTTTTCCCCCACATCAGACAATACCCAAGTGCCTTCACCGACTGATTCCTTACAATCTGCTCGTTAGTTTTACCACGTTCAACGTTGGCATGCATCTAACTCATTACTTAACGTATCACTAGTTTCATCCAACTTTTTAAAAGCTGAAACTTTGGTTAATGCCTCGTCAACGTATAACGAACGGGTTGAAAGACGGGCTAACTTGGTGCTCCCACACAAGTGAAGATGATATGATAGGTCACTTTTATAGCAAGAGCAGGAGATTTACGAACAAATCCTAGTGGTGGTGGTGGTGGTAGGTGCTTCACAATTCACATGTTTACGTAAGGAGTAATCAGTTTTGAAAGGAAAGAATAAGATGGAGTAGTAGATGATGCATGCATGGATCAAGTTTTTTATAGTGTCTGGGAAAAGGGGGGAAATGGAAAACTTTGGCGAGTTTTCTCTCTCATTCTATTTTTTCACGATTTTCCTACTCAGACGCTGCATGGAATTCTCTGTGTACACCTATATCATTTTATCTTCAACGATATATTCCCTATTTTATATTCTTTCGTGGACTAAAAAAGAGGAAGGAAGGAAACTGAAAGGGTGAGTAAGGGCAACAACAATCGGGGGCCGAGATTGGCATTGACAGAAATGCAGAGATGGGGAAAACATGAAAGGATGAACGTTCCCCGCTAACTTGTGTATATCTTAAGAAAAAGTCAATCAAACCCACTTTGCTAGGATTATAGTTCAAAACAGAGAGAAGTGAAGGAAGGGATATATATAGCCTGTGGACACGGCACAAAATCCTCTTTTTTAACGGCTTTACATTCAACTTGTTTTATCCTTTTGAGAAAACTACTTAATGGGGTTTTTCTTCTTTGTTTCTGTCTTGCAGATGATGCCAATGAGCAGGAAGGAGTGTCTGGTAAATTGTCAACTGGTCATCATCAAGGAAGTTCGTCCGAGGAAGAGCTGACTTCTATCAACAGTTGTGACAACCGACTTGCCTCTCTAACTTTGGGCGAGAATAATAGTGGAAGTAGCGATGGTCATGGAGGGGAGTATAATGGACCATTTCAAGGGAGGGCTGTTGCCCTAGTTGACTGCACTCCTAGTCCGTACGATCGACATGCTCTGAGATATAAGGTGAATGGATATAATATATACTTATTTTTTCCCTTTCCCCTACAGAATTTTTTTGTTCAACCCGGAATACATTTTGGTTCATGAAATTACATGATCATTTATGTGTACCTTGGTCGTCGTTGCACTTTGAGCTAGAATTACATCACCATTATGGTCATTACGACTACCAGTAGTAGGGATAGGGATATTGCGGAAGAGTTTTTTTCTATCATTCTTTTTTATTATTTCCGTTGGCCTTTGATGTTGGAGAAAAAGTGCATTTTCGGAATTGTTTGATAGCTCCTTGACTAACTTTTATGTTGCGGTTGGATGATGTGGCTTGTAATGTAACTGCATCACAGAGTGGTTATATAAAAGTTGTAAAAATGCAAGTGAAAGGGAAAAGTTGACAGATGGTGACCACAGGCGGAACAGCAGAGAATTTCCTAATGTGCTACTTTATGGGATTCGTTCCATCTTTCGATGCCCTTCTCTGATTTGATGATATGGGTCTCTGCGGCGATTTTTGTGTGGATTTTTTTTATTCGGTTTTATATTTGAGTTGTATATTGTGTTGATTTCTCTTGTAGAAAGGAGATGTGATCGATATAATCTCAAAGAAGCCGACGGGCCTTTGGACCGGAAAAGTGAACAACCAAGTGGGCTACTTCAAATTCATAAATGTTCAACTCGTTCCGAATCCCACCACTTCAGCTGAGACCTATGATGATAATAATCCCGACGACGAAGTGGATGAAGATGAGGATGGTGATGATTCAGTGGGGGATTATGCAGATGCATCCAATTACCAATGCAGCTTGCACTACAGTCACCCGAATCCTTTGGATGGTCGGAGTGCTAGTCATCTTCTCGAAGGGGGAGCGGGAGAATGTTGTTGTCCTCCGAATGGTATGAAAAGTTTATTAAGCCCAATTGGCATTTTCAATTCAATGCTCATCTTCTCCTCTCTAAATTTATGCATAACTTGGGGAAGGAAGGAAAGAAGGAGTTGTAGCAAGCGATGAGTGTGGTATATGTATATAATATCAGAAATATTAAGGTTTGCTCGTCGTTTTCACGATATTCATCATTGTGTTCTTTAGATGCACATCATCGCAGCCCCGGAGGAAGACAGTACCGAGGGAATTCAAAGCGATTAGCTGGAGCCTTAACCCCTTGGGAAGCAGCGGAACAGCGACAGAGCGTTGCAAATGTGATGAATGGATACGGGATTGGCAGAAATGGCAGCAACGATAAACACCAAAAGCAGCGAACCCTGTATCAGAGAGACCCTTTGGGACTTATGAATGCCGAGCGGGGAACTGAACAAGATGAAAATGAGGAGGGGGATGATGTCGAGAATGAAGAAGAGGAGAACGAGGAGGATTCAGATGAAGTGGTGGATGATGAAGAAGAAGAAGAAGAAGAAGAGGATGATGACGAGGACGAAGACGATATCGAGGATGAATTGGAAGGTGGAGAGCAAACTCAAGGCTTAAATCAAAATCAATTGGATCCCCCCGTGTTGGCTGGTGACAAAGATGTCAAATGTCAGGTGGCAAGTCAGAGAGCAAGTGGAAAGAAAAAGCAGCATCAAGGTGGAAAGGAAAAGGATGGCAAGCCGTTTTCCAGAAAAAAGAAACAGTCTTTGGTGAAATTGGGACGACCCACGAGTGTCAGTGAGTTACTACAGAGGATCAATCTTGAAGTGAGTTGTAATATATTTTTGCCAACTGACTCGCGTCGTGCATGTAGGGTTACATTTCAAAAAAAAGAAGTATTTTTATACCTTCCTGAGTTCTGGGTATAGAGAAAGGCAAAAGCTGTGTTTCATTTCATGTAGAGTAAGGAAAAGCAAAGATTTTCAAAAGACTGCGATTCAATCAGATCTCATTGCATAGTTGAAAGAAAGCAGACATAAAGTCGAGACTTAAGAAAAGGTTTTTTTTACTGCGACGCGTACCTTTTCATGTAAAACTTCTCGGATTGAAAAATACATTAGGAATGTAAGGACTGTTTTGACGAGATGTTTTCAATATTTAAAAGTCCCCGAAATTGCATTACCTCACGTATTCCACGTCCCACCCAGGTAGTCACAACACGATTTTCCAGACACTGAGAGGCTGACAAGGATTATAGCAGAACGACTGATATCATGCGAGGTTCTGCGTGTTTATGAATCTTGTGGTTTGAATAAATCACAAAGTATTCATTAAATCGATGCTCTTTCCCCAAACATTATCTTGTAAAATGCTCAAAAGTAAAATCAGCAGAAGCAGCAGGAGTCATGGAGGAATCGAATCTTGCAAATGGTGACAGTTGGACAGAGAGCAGGACAGCCATTGTATTTCCCCAGGGGATTTTTTTCTTTGCTCGCTCCCTCTTCTGCATCTTCGTTCCTTCTTGCGTTGCACTCGCTATGCTCTTGGACAAAAATCACCCTCCAGGTTTTCCTTTTCTATAAAGGAATCTAGATTTTTTCCATCGAGAGGGAAACGGTTTCCATTTTTCGCCTTTTCTCCTTACAGAGAGGGAAATGAAAGCAGACGACAAAAATGTAGATATTTGTGTAAAGGTAGTACTTTCCTGTGAACTTTTGTTCATAGGCTAGAAGAGACACACACTGCTCTGCTTACACATCTTCTGTTTGAGTAAGAAGTTATATTCTTATATATTTTGGGTTGTGCCGGACTGACGTCCCGTCCCTTGTGCTTCCTTTGCTTCGCTTGACTTTTCCATTCATTCAACTTTCACTTTTTCTTCTCGGCGAAGGATTCTTCTTTGTTCCCTTAAGTAAACTCAGGCAGCAGGCCCACGTTTCGCTGTACTTTTCCAGATAAAAACAAGCTAAATGTGGATTTTTAAAGGTCTAGAAAAGTGTTTTGCACTTTACTCCTTTCTTTTTCTCGCATAGCATTATACATTCTAGTGACTGACTTTTTAGGCATTGTTAAAAAACTACCCACTCACGTCACAATTCATGAATGATGTATGCGTATGACGCTGACTGTGTTGAAACAGAAAAAAAACCTAATTTCAAACTGGAAAGTGCAAAGTGGGCGATATCCTCCTCTGATTGTGAATGTATATTTTTTTGCTAAGAGTTGTGTGCAAAATTTTAAGAGTGGTGACCGGGCAAAAGGAAGAAGAAGAAGAAAAAAAAAATAGCAGAGTTGCAGGGCAGTTGTCACATAACTTACGGGATATTATGCATACTACGCTAACTTTGTTTTTATTCTCACAGAAATATTTTTTTCTGCAGTATGTTCCCTTTTGGAGATGGTGCTAAAACTGGTACATGGTACATTACGTGAAACGTTCACGTTGTTGAAAAAAGCACACACGTTACGACTGGTTGGAAGAAAAATTCGGGGATTTTCTCCAAGAAAAACAAAAGCGTTAGTAATTTTTCATTTTCATCAAGCCCCCAGAATAAAAAGTTAAATGCAAAGTGTTAGGCTTTTGGCACGAGTTGTGCATCTAATTTGTACTCCTACCGCTGTGTATATAGTAAATTACACGCGTTTTGTTGTGATTTAGGAGAATGTGTCAAGTAAAAAAGGATTTCAATACAAAAGTATAGCGAGGACGTACGACTATGTCTAGTGGTAGATTGTGTGTATGTGACAGCGGCAGTTAGCAGCAACACTTTTATTCTGTCGCTACTTCAAAGCAGGTTAACGTTGGCCCTTTGTCAATGTCTAATTGTAATTATTTAAGACTCACGCTGATGTCACGGTTGCTTTACTCTTGTCGCGACGTATTTTTTTGCCTGTGTCTATATATGCCTTCACAGACAGACACAGCAGTGGTAGGTAGGTACGCACCTTTCAGACAGCAACAACAGTAGTATGATGTCGTTTGAACCCTAATAATTCAGGAGTTTGTGTCGCAACTGCGTATTTTTCATGCTTTGACTATATTTGGTAGATTGTATGTTTGCTTTTTCCACGTATTCTTATCCAAAATGCGAATGAGTGACAATAGCAGTTGGATAAGATTTTAAGACGTTGCAATTGCGTTTATCATCATTTCTTATGCTTCTAAACTTTGCAAAGATGATGTGGAATGTGTGTTTAGGGTATCAAGCTTCGAGTTCCGAGTGTGATGTCTGTGATAGGTAGTCTTGATTTTAGTACAAGAAAATCGCCAAGTGGTACGTACATGACACAAAGATAACAGTGCATGATGCGTGAATTAAAGTGAACACAAAGGATGAAATTACTCAAGGCCATGTGGCACACGCCAAATGTGCGTGCCATTCTCGTGGTCACACATGTGTCACTTGTCATTTCTCATAGAAAACCAAAGAATAAGTAAGAATGGCTAGGAAGCAATAACAAGAAAAATGGTCTCCGCTTTGTTTATGCAATCTGCTGATGACGGTGGAACTTGGGAACAATGAAAGGGACAATGTGCGACAACTTCAGGGGAGACGGACTTCAGGTTGACTAAACACATCATGCTTGCCTTAAGATATGGGAAAAGCAATAATATTGAATTTTAAAATTTTAATAACAAGAAAAATGGTCTCCACTCTGTTTATGCAATCTGCTGATGACGGTGGAACTTGGGAACAATGAAAGGGACAATGTGCGACAACTTCAGGGGAGACGGACTTCAGGTTGACTAAACACCTCATGCTTGCCTTAAGATATGGGAAAAGCAATAATATTGAATTTTAAAATTTGAGGGTGAATAAACTTTGCCATTTGAGTGAATATAGAGCACAGCCAACCGAAAAACAAGCGTATGCTATGTCAAATTGGTTATATATATTTTAGTATTTTTTTAAACCCCTCCAGAATGCTTTCCCGATTATGGTTCACTGAATGGATGTGTACATCAGTGTGGATGAATGAGTATATGTAGTAATATGGGAATTCCAAAGCTGGATATCTATATGCTTCATGAATAGATCCCCCCCCTTTTTTTACATTTCACCCTTTCTTCTAGTTCATTTTCCATCCCATTTTTCGCTGTCAGGGAGTGAGTGAAGTTGTAAGGGCGCATATGGCAGGGTTTAGAATTCTGAATTCATGATGTTATGAAGAAAGTGGGGATGATGAAAAGTGGAAATAAAAGTGTATTGTTTTGTAGAGTTATTGAGATTTCCTTGACTCACATCAGAGCAGCAAACTTACGACAACAAAATATATATGGATGTGTGAAAAAACTTTTTAGATTTTACAACGACTCAATTGAGAGGATCTTTTTCTGGAAACCCTGTGTTATTCTTATTTCCCTTGTTTTACTCTACGGATGATTTGCTTTGTCCACTTTTTGTAAATGGAATGGAATGTAAAAGTGTTTTGTATTTTTATCTCCTTCCAGAAATATTCGGACATCCTCCAAAAGCATGGGTTTGACAGATTGGATATACTAAAGTTGCTTGAGGAAGAGGATTTGTACAAGATGAACATTGAGAGCTCAGCCGACCGAGCCAACATCTTGACAGCTGTGCAGTTACTTCGTGAATGGAAAATTGACACGCACAGAATCCCTGGTCCATCACTCTACCAGGTCCAGTATTATCAAACTCAGCAAAAGACTCCGAAGCATGGTGGAGGAGGCGCGCGTGGCGTGGTCTCGGCTAACGCTTCTCAACCCCAAATCGCTGGCTCTAATGCCAACAACATGTCACGAATGGTAGGGCCAGGCTCACCTGCACTCCAACAACAACAGCAGGCTCATCTCCAGCAAACAACGGGCATGATGCCCTCGCCTCACTTTTACCGACATCATCCCCGAGACTCGGGCATCTTTGTAGGGAAAGTAGACGGGGAAGAGGATGCAGACGAGCAAATCAGTGGGGTTGACTTGAGTTGTGCGGAAAGTCATCCGGATGCCGAAACAGAGGAAATCATTCTGTCACCGATAAATCTTCAAAAGACTTCTTCAGTTGTGACAGCAGGGAATCCCAACGCTGCCTGGCATCATCATAATAATAACAAACAAGGGAGTCATCATCATATAAATCGCTTTATTTCGAAAGGAACAACACCAGGCTTGATTGTCGGCCCTGGTGCACCAAACAATGGTTCTGCAGCAACAGCTCAACCAACCTCGTCCGCAAGCAGTTCTGGAAGTAGCAGTAGTGGCATTGCCGTAAATGGAGACTCCTTTTGGCAGAGTATCTCCTCGAATAACTCAAATGGTTCTAGTGGCAGTAGCGCCAGTGGTCCTGGTGCTGCATCTATTATGGTGGATCAGAATCACTCCCAGTGGACTAAACACCAGTCTTCACAACCACAAGTACGAGATGCTTCTCCTGGCTACAATACAGACTCTGTAAGGAACAGATTTCTCCAAGCGAAATCCCGTTTCGAGACCAGTAATAATTGTTCTGGAAGTGGGGCTACTACTACTTCTGGTGGAACCACCATACCGGGGAAACCTCGAGTTCCAGGCCATGTTTACGAAAACGGGAGGGATGACGGCGGAGAACCACAAGGACATCTTCACTTGCAGCGGGGTGGCTCGCAGGGTAAATCTTTGTCACAACAGCAGCAACAACAACAACAACTACAACAGCAGAATCGGTTTTTGTATTGCGAGAAATCCAGTGATTCTGGAATCAGCGTGTGCACCAACTCACCACCACCAGCACGAAACGAATTTAGAACCTGAGAATTATCTCAACCGACAAATTGTCTTAACGTACCGTTTAATTTATATTTTAAAAGAAGTAATAAGAGCCAGAAATAGTATTAAACATGATGAAGTACTTGTTGTATTGCGTGACTGCAGCTACTGAGCAAGTTAAATACTTAGGTACACACGTTATATCGGATGATATGCGACTATCATTAATTAATAGTGCCCTTCAATAAGCTTTGATATCATTATATGATGTAAAGAATGTAAGTAAAATATATCTAGCGTATTACCTAGTTCATAGGCAGGTAGGTAGTTGCCATTTTACAGGCAATCGTATCGTATCGCCCTCTTCAAATGTTGCTATTTTGTTTTTGCAACTTCAACTACTACAACTTGATAACTTGTTATTTTTAATCTCTCTGCATGTCTGCGTGTTACTGGAAGATGCACAGTTGAGTAACCTCCTCCTCCTCCAGGAGTAAGTAACCCATATTAGTCATTTACATTATTAATTTCATGTTGTTCGCTCGCACTACACACACACTCGTTATAAATTAAAGAGTGAAAGTTTGTATGTAAATAAACTCGGCAATGAGGTCAGTCAGTTGCTTTTGTGACTTTTTATTACCAACGTGTAGAAAGCTAGAGTTAAACAATATTGTGTGTATATATATATGTATAGTCGCAGTCGTATTGTACGTCGAATTCTTGGAGAGTGAGGATGAATTTTGTGAGAATTCCTATGAAAAACTGTATATGATTACCATATCATGAACGAGTCGTTTAGGCACATAGGATAAACGGGAAAACTTTGTTAATGCAGTTTTTTGGACGATATAGTTGTAAGCAATGATGACTAACGTTTGCAAAAGTAAATAAAAATGAAGCATAGTATTAGAAGTTGTATCAAAAGAATGAAATGATATAATGTGAGCAGGCAAAACTACACTGCTGGCTGTAAAGAAAAGAAATAAAAAAAGGGTATGATTTGAAGAAAATGTATCAAAAAAACGCGTAATGTAAAAATGTTTACTTAAAACCGACTGGACAAAAACTACTAATTCATAATCAACCAAAACAGGTATACAACCGCCAGTTTTCGTAATTATATATAATCAGTAATTAAGTGACTACAACTTAGTTATATGTATTTAAGCAAATGAGAAAATGGGAATGAGGTATGATGAGTACTTGTTAGTCGCATTTTTCTTTACAGAAGCATAATAAGTTGAATGATATGATAATGATAAAAAAATGAAATTAATCCCTACTTATAAACATTTAAACACTCAATACCTCTTTACACGTGTGTGTTACCCCACGTGTACGTTACGTCATATAGGATTGTAAGTTTGTCGGAACGAAAAAATAATAATGCAATAAAATAAATGAATACAACTGTTTTCGAAAACGGTTTTTCGTTTTTCTGTGTGACTTTATTTGCATTTTTAATAGATTGTGAAGACAACGTATATATATACAATATTTCTGCTGCTGACCGCTACTACATTAAGTTAACAGGAGGAAATGTGGGAAAGTCAAGTTTTCATCTCATCGTCTACAACTATAGAGTTATGCCCTTTGGTTTTTATTACATACTGCAAAAATCTGATTGATTGTCTACAAAATGGTTTTGGACCATAACTTTACATGCTTTCAATTGAACAGGGTCTCGGTGACAAAATGTAATACTTTTTTGATTTCTTTTTTTTGCAATAATTTCAATATGGGTTGTAGTGTAGCGTATCAATCTTTCAACAAAAAATCAAGAAACAAAAAGTGGGCTACTTCCTGAGGTGGGAAACAAGGTAAGGGATTTCTTTGAATGATGAGACAAAACCAATTAAGACATGCACAAGTTCGTTTCTTCCTCTGCGACGCGATAACGTTCTGACGAGAAGTTCAGTTCAGAACCACTGACTCGTATGTGGGAATCATGTACTTTATATTGATGAAGGCGTCTTCTCCACCGTAACGTTCCAGCAACTCGAGCGTTTCTTGAATCAAGTCCCCAATGTTTTCGCGTTTGTACTGACCGTACTCAATTTCATCGCCAAGATTAACTACAACGAAAAACAAGAGCGTTTGATAGGTCAACATCCATAATCACGTGCTTGAGAGTTAGAAATAGGAAGGAGGAAATATATAGAAACGTACGGTTTTTGTTGCGGAAAATGTTTAAAACAGGAAGGATCTGCCTGTAGTAGGGAACCAGAGCTTCGCCAACTTTTGGGGCGGACACGACCAATTGCTGGAGTGCGTGAAGGGTTACCCTTAAAATTTGTGGACATCTAGTGTTCAGTGCCTCTGAAATTACGAAAAGTTGACGCTCATGAATTAATTGACATATAACAATAGAGAGTAAAAGTAATTAATCTGGTTAATAAATTACCTCTAATAGGACGAATAAGGTGTGGCACAACAGGAAGTACTTTGTCACATCCGTGGACCAGCAAGTCGTGAATGCCTTGACGTGCAAAGAATGAGTATGGATGCTCTATTTCTCGAAGACCTTCGAAAAACAATGGGAGATAGTGATGGTAATTTAAAGTTTCTGGTGGCACCTACAAAAAGTCAAACAGAATGCATATTTTAAATCCTGGCAATGATCAAGCATGAACTAACAATAAGATTTTGGGAAAATTAACTAATTACTCCCCTATCAGTAAAACGGTTATGCGATATGTCGATGGGAAGCTATATACTGCCCTCAGGAACAATATTCCGTTGGAATCAGATTGCGCGAACCCTCCAGGGTGGCGTTAGAGGACCCAATAGGGTGGAATTTTATATAGGTAGAACTTATATAATATGATGTCTGG
>JAANSN010003094.1:0-20267 GCA_036850665.1 Dicranocentrus wangi | reverse complement strand
TGAAAGAAGGGTGTAAGCAAGCTCTACACTTTTTCCCGTGAGTCATACACAAGCTCTAGTAGAGACTATTTTTGCTTTTTGCCTATACTCATTAGTCATTATCCAGTACGAAAATCAGTTACAATGCTCCCAATTATGTTTTTACTTCCAAATCCAAATATATAAAATAAAATATTGAGACTTACGATTACGACATGCATTACGTAAACGTAAAACTTTATGCTTAATCAGTTTAGACTCACCAATATTTAATTTTTATTTGGTTTTCCTCTCGATATGCTTGAATGGATCATACGATGATTTTATTTCGATCGCTTGAGGTACAAAGAACAACAGGATTTCATTGTGGCACTCTCTCGATTGTGTTTTAAATAGTCTATGATAACGGCTTGTTGTTAAGTGGGCGTGGGAAATGGGAAACCCACCCCAAGAAGGAGAATAAGCCAAGTAAAATTCTAAAGGAATTATTTTACTACGTAGAATCCGTGAGAATCTTAGCTCACAAGTCGTATATATTTTATTTCGTAATAATACAAGTCCAGTTTTTTCTTTCCTGTTTTTTATACCTTGCACTTACCTCGTTCGTGAAGGCGACACCTGGGCTGTACTTGGTAAGTGGTAGCTTGTCGATTCCTGGTAATGTTGATATTAGCTTTAGCACGTTGAGATTGAAGGTGAGCTGTTGATAGTTTATATGGATCAGTATATTTACTCCGTAGCATGCAATGTTGAACAAACAGAACAGATTAAGTTTGAAAACCGTCCGTTTCGGAGTTTCACGTCACTGTCAGACTGAGCTATTTAGTCGACAGCCTATTTTCATAACGACGTGTAAAGAAGCTTTATTAATAATTTTAATTTAAAATGGAAAAGTCAATTAAGGAAATGAAAGGAATTGCTGAGATTCAGAGTTTGATCAATGGTACGTAATTAATTAGTAATTATATGCAGTAGGGAAGTTATATTGCCAGTTTTTTTTCAAGTTGCTCCTATATAACTCATCATTGCATTGCAGATTTCCTCAACGGCAGAGATGGGAGTGAAGATGTGCGAAAGTTTTTGGGAGACGTGGCTCACGACGAAGAGTTACTCCTACGATATTTGAAGGGTCGGAAGGGAAGGCCACAGCATGCTTGGGAAACGGTAGGCAACATTTTTGTTTTTCTAATTCAGTCATCTAAGCCTAAGTCTGTCAGTTGTCCTCTTAATTACTATCATCAATGAAATGTTCTTGTTTAGCTCAGACGTTATGCCGAGGTTCGATTCGATATATACCCCGACCTCTTCCCAAACAAGTACCCAGAGACATACAAAATTCTGGCGAAACGAGGGGATATCGGAATATTAAAGGGGACGGACCGACTCGGGAGACGGGTTATGTGCATTGATGCATGTAATGACAGAATTAATTCTACTTTGCGCTAATTACATAACTAATTATAATAATCTTAAGTTTAAGGTAAAATTAATTTTTTAATGGTTTACCAGCTCATTGGGACCCAGACGAGTACTCGTATGAGCATTTTGTGGTGGCAGGGATTCCCCACATTCAAACATTAATTGCGGACGAGATCGCTATTACTAAAGGAGTTGTGTTACTTCAGAATTCGGAAGGTCTTGGAGTGAGACATGCGAGGGAGTACACCTTGAGCGCCTTGCTAAAAGCGGTTCGCATTTATACGGTAAACAACACAAAATACCTAAAAACCTATCCGTATAATTTGATTTAAGCTACGGAGTAAGGTAAAAAAAGCTGTACGTTTCAACCAAGATTTTTTTCATTTGTTCAAAAATAAGAAAGCATCTCCATTACAAACGAAGGGGATGTACTTTGTAAACACTGCCTATGCTTTTGCGTTGGTAGCAAATCTGGTCAAGCCGCTTCTCCCAAGAAAGTTGAAAAAACGGGTGAGTACTCAAATCCTTATTTAATTTGCATATTCAGTTTGCACGTTTTATATGTAGGGCTCATTTAACGTCTGTTGTTTTTAAATTTCAGATTAGCATTACGTCCACGGGATACGATGAAATTCACAAGGTCGTCCCTCCAGAAATGTTGCCAAAATGTTTTGGAGGCCCTTTAGAATTCAATGAGGCAATGATTGAAGGATTTTTCGGTTAAAATTTAAAGTTCGATTAAATTATTTCTAAAATGTAAAACGACAACCAGCTACATAGCCTTTTCTGGCTGCCGGATTAAATTAAATGTGCGATTATGCGAATAGTGAAGTACCGGTAAATGTTTTGATAAGCTTATTCATTTATACAATAGCACAATAGCATTACGGCTAGGTAATAAATCAGCGTAGGTAGGTATTACTCTAATAATGCATTGACGCAATTTCATACAGACATCACACCGCAAACTTGGCAAATATATCAAGTAGCGTTATGCGAAAATTTATAACTACATACGCACAAAAACCATGTCGCATTTCATTTAGGTAGTTTAGTTTACTCCTAGAATTACAACCGCAGCAGTCCCACATATTCCATTAGATATTAAAAGTTGCAACCACTGATGGTATGTAAACCAAAAAAAATCCCTTTATGTGGATATCTGTTGGCTAAAACAAGTTTTTTTTTCTTTTCTGTGAGGAAATCTCAAACTTTGCAAATTCGTTCTCTTATTACGATCCTCATATTATGTGCTGCAGCAATTTGTTAGAAAAATGAATAAAACACATACTGTTCATGTCCATGCACTTGATAAAATTATGGAAAATTATGCTGAAGCCCCCATTATCAACCTTAACCTTTCAGGAATTTTTTTGTGGACAGACAGCACCAATCATCGTGTTTTTTCTTCTGCGACCTCTGGACAGCAGGTAATTGCTGCCGCAAGGGATTTTGGCAAAAATGCTAAAAATCATATATCCGACTATATATCTCTGGATGAGATACACTGTGATTGAGAGTGCAATCAATAGTCGTTTTTTGTGGATGGTCACGGTACGCGTGGAATAATGAATTTTTGGGGGGGTTTAGGTAGTAACGTACTAAAATGTGCCGAGAAGGCTTGCATTTGCATTAGCATATCACAGGTGTGTGGAACAACATTTTACCATTCCTGCCACAAGTATATGTACCATTTCATTATACTCACTTAGTTACACGTAGCAAATCTAAAGGCAGCAGTTCGATATACTCACACCGTCAACTTTTTTAAGTAGGCAAGGGACATGAGCAAGCTTGAGAATTTCAGATGGAAAACCTGTTTTCCACAAATTATATAATAAATATAAATATAACTTTATGCTCTTTTTTTGTCCTACCTAACTCAACATTTCAACAATGAAGCAATGACGTGGGCCGAGACTTTGTACTATGCATTCTATTTTAATGTATTAAGGTTAGGATTTTTGGTTTTATACTTCTCTGAAACTCACTACAAGAACTACACAACTTTTGTGGCATCTTAAGACAAAGCCAAGACAAGGAACTTTTCGCCCTGTTATTACAATGAGAAAAAATATCAGATATTATATGATACGATGTGTGTACACATGCTTTGGATGTCGGGGATGGCTTTTTTGACATCAGGCTATAGGTAGGTCCCCAATCCAGCAACAAGTCAGAGCAGAAACTGGTTTTTTCGCAAGACATGAGTTAGTTGCAGTTTTTCAACGTGAATTGCAAGAGCTACAGGGAGGCTCTTGCAAAATACGCGGATAGATTCGCAGGTTGCTTTCGTGTTAAACTTTTTCTGTAATTGACAACAAAGAGGAATTTGAAGACGACAGTTTCGAAGAAACCGGAAGAAATTGTGAAATAAAAAGTTACAGATAGGGTTTTACAAGGAAAATATAGTGTGTTGCAGCAATTTCGCCGTAAAGGGATTGAAATGGATTCGTCCTCTCCTTCAATCCACAGCGTCGGGGGTGAGAGGGAAGCAGCTGGACTGAAGAAAATGAGAGCATTAAACTCAGGTAGGACACGGGTTGTTGTGGCTAATATGACGAAATGGCTATAAAATTATAGAAACCTGACACGTTACTGATAAGCAATAAGAATTTCTTTTTCCTCGCCGTGCAGAATTTCTAAGTAAAGACGAGGGATGTCAAGCTGTACGGGATTTTCTTATGAAAGCCCATGATGATGAAGCCTTACTACTGAGATTCCTCATAGGGCGGAAATACAAAGCGGAGTATGCATGGGAAACGGTATGTATGAGCCTAGCCCTAATTATTATATTAGTACTTGCTCTTGTGTTGCAATTTACAGCTCACAACCGGCAGCATGTTCAATCAACCCTACGTTTTTTTAATTACATAGCTGAAACGAAATGCTGAAGTGAGATTCGTAACCTACCCGGAAATGTTTCAAAGCGAAATACCCAAAACCGGACTCCTCCTCCGGGATAATTATGGCATTGGAGTGTTCAAGGCTCGAGACAAGCTGGGTCGACGAGTTGGATACTTTGATGCGAGTAAGAGAAGACGCAACTTAGTTTATGCAAGTTCGATGCTTCAATGACTTGTTTCGGGAAATGAGATGATTCAGGTTGGGTTATATTATTATATGGTTTGCTCAGCCAAATGGGATCCGGATACCCTTACAATGGAAACATTGACAAAGGTCGGAGTTCACTTGGCGGATTGTGTGATGATGGACGAGGACTCGAGGAATAATGGGGTTATTTTCGTTCAAGATTGTAGTGGAATGGGGATGAAGCATGCCAAGTTATACACTGTCACTGCGATACTCCGACTTGTTAGTATATTTTGGGTAAGTTTATGGCTCAATCGAACTTTTACTTCTAAACCCACAACGCTAATCATACTGTTTTTATTTTTATAGTACTCGTTCCCGCTGAGGGTAAAAGGGATATACTATATTAATTTGCCATATTTTCTCACCTTTATTTACGGAATTGCGAAGCCGTTTTTTCCAAAGAAAATGAAGGATCGGGTAATTACTTTTGATTTTTACATATTTTACCATAATATAAATATTTATATACGGAAGTGGTGCAATAGTATTAGTTTTGAAAATGGCTGAATCTATACATTTTCTCATTGTGTGATTATTGTTTTAGCTGTTCATTTCTCCAACGAGTAAAAAGTACGAGATGCTTCATGAGCTGATTCCTCCCAAAGATTTGCCAAAATGTTTTGGTGGCGAGTTGGAAATGGAGGATGCAGTGGATACGCAATTGTTCAGTCGGAAATTTTGACAAAACCAAAATATTGCATCGTGGAATGCTAAACTCGGGTCTAGTTTTTATAAAAATGTACTTCAGGATTTAGGACAAGATTTTTAACGTGGTTTTTATGATTTTCGTAATAAAATGTGTGATAAATGTATGCGTCAGTATTAGTATTAAATAGCGTAAATGCATAGGTTTAAATGTCGAAAAAAGTGTGAAAGGACCGTATTTGATTGAAAAATGTAGAGAGAAAGGGGTAAATATGTTATTTTAGCTCAAAATACGCCATATTTTTGTGAATAAAATTGCAAATACGCAACATACGATTTGAATAAATTCATACAATTTTAAGCCCGCAAAATAGATATGCATTTTCCGCAATAAAGTTTGAAGCCTTCATTGATTTGTTGAATGAAATCGGAACAAGGAAAGTGATGCGAAAAAGTCTGTTCTAGGAAACACACACTGTTTACCGTAACATGTTACAAGCAGGAGGGTGGAAGAAGTGGAATAGTGGACAGCATTGCAGAGGTAGTGCCGCCACCTCAATTTCATGGAGATGCATGGCAGTCTTCACCTTCACCCGTTATCGTTCTCGACTTGCTGTTTGGTAAACACGATCATTATTGGCCATGAACGATGTGCATCCTGACTCACATCAACTTAGGTTGTTATTTTGTTATTGATAAACACACACATCAGATCAGTATATGACATTTAGGCATATTTAAGCTCGTTGTACTTGTTTGGGTCATAGAATTACCAATTAAACCCTAGAAGGATTTATGGATATTATGGATTCATTATTGTTTTCAGAGTGTTTTGTCTGGCACCGTTAGGTATCGTTGTATGATATAGGGTAAAATAAAAATAAAAACTATCGTTTATAGTCATAACTTTTTATTCTTCAAAAATTAACGTAACTGTTTAGGCGAATTCTAAGCGTACTAGAATGCATGTCGTGACCTAATTTATTGGACGAGGCACGTTTTCTTCATATCCTCCAGAGTTCCCTGCAGGGTTGTAATTTGCAACTACGACAAACCAATTTGCCTTCGGATCATACGCAACACCTATCCCAACATGAGTGGTTTTCTTCCAGACAACAGCGGTGAAATGCCCTGTTTCCATACTAAAACCGGGACGATTGTAGTCATACTTCTTCTCCTCGCTGTACCATTGATCCCCAACAGCAACCCTGATCGCATCTTGCTTTGTTGGACCTCCGTTAGCGGCCAAGTTTTCTCCATACTTATTTCCAGAGTGTTCGAATTTTATTGTTTGCTGCTAAATACTCGGCGTATTCCTGGGCTGTACGATGAAGCTTTTGTATATATGACAAAAATAATCACTAATCTACTGATGATGATTGTCTTTGATGCTCTACACTACACCTAACTAAAAACTATTAAAATATTTTACCTCCGCATCATCTCCACGAATATCTGGAACCCCATGTCTTCTCCGGTACCTGTTGTGCTCATCAACTGCAACTCTCCACAGATCTAATAATTCAAGCCACAATTTCGAATTACATTATTGTAATTTCAGAACTAGGTCAGACAGCTTGTGTTATATTGTGACTGTGTTTTTACCATTAGCAGATGGTGGATTAGTTGGGGGCTGTCCCTCATCATTGGAACAAAGGTTAAATGAACTAATGACATCATTAAAGTCGATCCCTGCCAAGTGTCCGTGGTACTGTGTTCCTGGGGCAATGCGTTCCGATCGTCCAGAACAGCTTCCATGTTCCCATGCGATGATACAGTTGTCGTGTGTATCGACAGAAGATATTCTATCGTTCCAGTCACCCCCAAAGTTGTAGCAGCTGGAATCGTATCGTTCCACAGTGATTGAGTCGCCTAAAGTTGAATATCGAAAATGGGAAGTGGTCAAAGTTATATCTACTTACAATTTAAAAAGCGTGATAATAATAGATGGGTGATGTGATGGATATACTGTTAGGCATACCTTTCCCATTCGAGTGCTCATAAAATGTGATTTTTGCTGCTTCACTCGTGGAAAGATGAAAGGATAGAAGCAGTAGGAAACATTTGTAGTTTTGGGTTTTTGTTTCCATTTTTACCGGGAAAAAATGGGATAAGTCAAAACTTAACTGAATCATGCAATACTGCAACACGACATCCCACCAATCCGTTGTACGCTTAATTTATATCAATTTTTTGCTGATACGCTGCGCTGTATTGAGACATTATTGCCATTTTCCACGATTTCATTGACTCCGTCATTTGCCTGCGCCAATGCCTTGATCATTAATTATTATTATTACTGACGATGAGCGACATTTATTACATTGAAAACTTCTGCAATTTTCTACCTTCGGCGTAACATGGTACTTGTCAGAGCAGTACCATACCAGCAAATGTTTGTTTTAATCCTTCTGGCTAAGTTGACTAGGTAGGTATAAATTGTTCCGTGTAAATGACGTACGCTTGCTAGGAAAGTACGTTTTGGGTATTTATGTTTTAGTGTTAACGGAACGGATCATATAACATAACCACAACATAATTACCATAAGTTGTAATGAAGCCCATAATGTGCCGTGCAGATAATAAATACTAGTAGCATTCAGAATTGTAACTAATAGTAGGATTTTTTTTCGAATTCCGAGTAATTGCTCGTGAGCAGCAAGTAATGTAGAAGGTATAAGCGTCAATATTAATCACTCATGTTATTAACCTTAACGCTAGCAGGTTTGGGTTGGAGTAGATATAGTTTTAAGTGCAATGACATGAAAGAGACATTCAATTCTGCAATCTAAAATGAAACAGCAATTTAAAGTATCAATAAGCACACCTGACAAAACTGTGTACTAAATCATACAATATGATGGAGTTATTTTCCGTAATCGATCGATAAGCACGACATTAGATTGTTAAAACTTGTTCATTCATTATCATTTTCAGATTTTCAGCACGTCGTTCGGGGTTCCAGGTTTATATCACATTCCAACATGTTGTAATGGAGCATATGGAGGCTGTATAGTCTGTATTGCATTATCTATGCATAAATTAATAAAATGAAGCAAGGACACCGGACTCTCTGGAGAAGTTGGAGGACCATGATCACACCGTGTGACCGTGTGGTATCTAAGATGAGTAGAACGTATGAATAATAACGTGAACGATTATAGCGCGACGCTATGATAAAAGCGCAAGTTTAATATGGAATGCCATGATATGATTATGATTGACTTGAGTTGGTCTAACATAAAACTACATAGAATACTGGAATCTTGAAAACAATATACATAGGTATACCTTCCCAGAATCATCATCGTGCCACAAGGAGCATATGTCAATTTTTTGCTATATCGTTTGCCCATTGCTCGAATATTACATTTGGCGTTTGTTGCTCAACATCATGGCCAAGGCCAAATCCTGTATTATGTTTATATGTTCACAAGGTGCATGGTGCATGTTGCAAAGTTAAAAAAAACTAGTTATACACTGCCTGCATGAATATTTACATCATGTTGTTCCATGGCTGTGCTGTGCAGAGTAAAACCACTTCAGTATCTGAAAGTCGCAAAACTCCTTAAATACAAAAATATGGATAACTCGCCGATTTCAAATCTAAACTTTGGCGAACGAGAGATGGAGGGGTTGAAAGAAATGAAGACCTTAAATTCAGGTAGATAATTTTATAGTCTATGTCTATAATAACTCTATCTATCGTTGCTGTAAAACGTATCATTCAAATTGTTAATTTAATTACACGATAACCATATATCGCGATTTTTGTTTGCATAACAGAGTTTCTAAAGAAAAACGAAGCATGCCAAGCAGTTCAGGAGTTTCTTAGCAAGGCTCAGGACGATGACGCTTTACTTCTTCGATTCTTGATAGGACGAAAGTACAGAGCGAAATATGCTTGGGAAACGGTATATATCATATATCACTGAAAATGAGAACGAATTATCGATTTTTTAAAGATGATATAATATTGAACTCCAATCCGCTCAATTTGCAGCTCAAACGGAATGCTGAAGTACAGTTTGTAGACTATCCTGACTTGTATCAAGGAGAAGTACCAGAAGCGGTCCTTGCAGTACTGGATAACTTTACTACCGGGATTTTGAAAGCTAGAGACAGCAATGGGCGTCGAGTTGTGTTCATTAACACTAGTATGACATAATGACACAATCTAGTAAAATTATTTGATCAATCACAATTGCATATTATAACGTTAAAGTGAATGTATACTTTGTTCCTTTTCCAGATCTTTGGGATGCAGATAAACTTTCAATGGATACACTAACAATGGTTGCCGCTCGCGCAATGGAATGTGTCATATTAGATGAAGACTGTATTCAGAATGGCATTGTTTTAGTTCAGGATTCTGGCGGAATGGGAATGAAGCATGTAAAACATTATACTGTGTACAATATTAAAAGATTTGTTAGTCTCCTTTGGGTAAGTTTAACCAGTTGGAAATAATTTGATCAATATTTCGTTTAGAACTCTGCTTGAGTTCCAATATCTTCTCTGTGGTTTTCATTTCAGTACGCATATCCGATAAAGGTGAAAGGATTTTACTTTATGAATGTCCCCTATTTTCTCACTTTTCTGTACAAACTTGGAAAGTCATTTCTTCCAAAGAAGGCGAAGGAAAGAGTAAGTGTCTCTAATAATTTACAATCTAAACACTTGATATACTTGACATACCCGATTCGTAAAAAGTGTTAAAGTTCATTAATTAATTCATTAACTCGCTGATATTCCAGCTT
This sequence comes from Dicranocentrus wangi, assembly GCA_036850665.1. Lineage (NCBI taxonomy): Eukaryota > Metazoa > Arthropoda > Collembola > Entomobryomorpha > Entomobryidae > Dicranocentrus > Dicranocentrus wangi. The sequence continues at coordinate 10,368 of JAANSN010003094.1, read as the reverse complement.
TTAATTTCCCCAGTGAGCAAACAGTTTGAACTGCTCCATGAGCTCATTCCCCCTAAAGATCTGCCAAAATGTTTTGATCAATATTTCGTTTAGAACTCTGCTTGAGTTCCAATATTTTCTCTGTGGTTTTCATTTCAGTACGCATATCCGATAAAGGTGAAAGGATTTTACTTTATGAATGTCCCCTATTTTCTCACTTTTCTGTACAAACTTGGAAAGTCGTTTCTTCCAAAGAAGGCGAAGGAAAGAGTAAGTGTCTCTAATAATTTACAATCTAAACACTTGATATATACTTAAAATGCCTGATTCGTAAAAACAAGTGTTAATGTTCATTAATTAATTCATTAACTCGCTGATATTCCAGCTTTTAATTTCCCCAGTGAGCAAACAGTTTGAACTGCTCCATGAGCTCATTCCCCCTAAAGATCTGCCAAAATGTTTTGGTGGAGATCTGGAAACGGAGGAAGCAGTGGATCGGGAGTTTTTCCAATTCAGATGATTTTTTAAAAGTAATCTAACCGGGACGCTGGACAATATTTCGGTGTTTTTAATGTTAGGTTAGGGAGTTTCGGAGGGGGGGGGTATGGTTAAAGTGGGACGAACTATGTGGATATCGCCTAACATTACAATATTATTTTGAAATTAATATAGTCCGTCGTTGGGGGTAGGTTATTTTGAGTTAGAAAATGTAATTAAGGAGGGCGATGACAAAAAAATGTCTCAAGGGAGAACTCGACCCGGAGAAGGAAATGACCTAAATCTTACTAATGCAATGTAGTGTAGCATGGCCGGTTGTGGTCGGTTGTCTAATGGATTTTGTTTGGGATGAACGTGATGAAGCAGATTATCCATAAATAAGTAATGCGGGTATTTATTTTTATAAACACAGATTACACATTCTGTACATAAAAGGAATCGCAATAAGCCTAAGTACTGCTTCAACACTGGAACAATAAATTCGCATTAGATAATGTTGACTCCTATATAAATACAGTGTGTAGCCGTCACAAGGTTTATTAATCAAATCAAGCCATATCCGAACTTCATATCCGAAAAGTTAGTTAAGCAACACACTGCCACAAGTTGTGTCTAGTCACTAATACATATTAGGAAACATGGTAGTATTGTGAACACAGGAGAGTGGCAATATGTGAACTGTGAATTGATACACCTCCAAAATTTGCGTCTTACAATTAGTACATACATGGTCCATGGTCATGATATGATTACTTTACCTCCTTGGGTATTGCTGCATGAACTCTGCCAATACAATCCTTTTTATCTTCATGAGGCCAGGCAAGACATACAAATTCTGTCACAAACACGAAGACCACTGATCCACCGATTGCACAATACCAGAACATTGAATCGGAATGATTACAATTACGGCTTTGTAATATCGTGTGGTTGTGAGCAAATCTGAAGAAACAAGGACGCTGCATGTAAAATTCTCGGCAAGGCCGTGCCCATCCATACCATTGAGTCCACATTCTGGACCAGTCCGGTCTGGCACATAAAAAGCACATCAACGATATGACGTTGTATGGGAGACTATTTAAATGCGAAAAACCGTCGATGATTGATGTACTCTGGTCTCAAATTCAGTGCCAGTTTATAATTAATTATATATTTATTAGTGTATTTGCTGCATGCATGGCATAAAATGAAATTATCGTATCGCTAGTGCTGCTGTCATAATCCAACTGATCTTGTAAAATTATCACTAGGAGGAAAACAAGAAAATATTTTGCTGTCGTTTATTTATTTTTTTATTCTCTTTTCCTCGTCGAGGTAATGGTTTCGACGTTCCTTTGTAATGGCAATATAATATATACACGCATCTACCATCTTAAAATATTGTGCAAATTGGTTTCTGCATACACTAACTGGTGAATTTGCTCCTGCAAATTGGCCAGAAAGCCACAACGCAATACAAAAGTTGGAAAACTTTGACACAATTTCATTCAGAAAATTATTACAAAATGGAAAACCCGTTGATTTTATATCGAAACATTGGGGAGAAAGAGGTGGAAGGCTTGAAAGAAATTAAAGCCTTAAATTCAGGTAGGCATTTTTATAATCCAATATAGCATTATAATTTTATGGTTCTATTAAAGATTGACATTGTCATTTGATTTCTCTTTCTCTCCCTGATCGAGATTTTTGTTTGCCTAACAGAGTTTTTAAAGAAAAATGAAGCATGTCAGGCAGTTCAGGAGTTTCTTAGAAAGGCACACCACGATGATGCCTTACTGCTTCGATTCTTGATTGGAAGGAAGTACAGGGCAAAACATGCTTGGGAAACGGTATACATCATACATCACTGACAATGAGAATGAATTACCGATTTTTTAAAGGTTACTGTATAATAATATAGAACTCCCATCCGTTCAATTTGCAGCTCAAACGGAATGCTGAAGTACAGTTTGTAGACTACCCTGACGTGTATCAAGGAGAAGTACCAGAAGCCGTCTTAGCATCCCTGGATGACTTTACCTGTGGGATTTTAAAAGCTAGAGACAGCAAAGGGCGTCGAGTTGTGTTCCTTAATGCCAGTACGACACAATCATATGTATCACACAATCTGTGGGCAGTCGCAATAATTGATTCATAAAATGAATGACACTCACCAGCTTTTCTTTATTCCAGATCAGTGGGATCCAGATAAACTGTCAATGCATGATATAGCCATACTTGTGGTTCGTGTGGTGGAATCCGTCCTGGTGGACGAAGACAGTGTCAACAATGGCATTATTTATGTGCAGGATTGTGGTGGAATGGGAATTAAGCATGCAAAACATCACACAGTGTATAACTTGAAGCGATTTGTTAATCTGCTCTTGGTACGTTTTTGACCAGTTAGAATTAATTAGATTCACATTTCGTTAAATATAGAACTGCCTGATCGTTCATTCATTCTAAATTTTCTTTCGTTGCATTTTAGTACGCATATCCCATGAAGGTGAAAGGGGTTTATTTTATAAATCTTCCTTATTTTCTTACTTTTCTGGGCGAAATTGGAAAGCCATTACTTCCTAAGAAGGTGAAGGATCGAGTAAGTCGCTCTAACTGACACAATCTAAAAGCTTGGATGTATGTATATATTTAGTCGATTCATAAAAAACGTTAGTGTTACATTTTTTTATAACTTTATTGTTGTTATTCCAGCTTGTAATTTCCCCAGTGAGCAAGAAATATAAACCCCTCCACGATCTCATATCGCCTACAAATTTGCCAAAATGCTTTGGTGGAGATCTGGAAATCGAGGATGCAGCCGATCGGAATTTTTTCCCAATTTGAGTGAATGTATTTTTATATTTGCATTCGCATGCATGCATTCATTCTTTCATTCGTCCTGTGAGCTATAATGTACGCATTTCAATATCGTAAGTAACTAGATAAATAACTTAAATAAATTACTTGACTGAAAAGGAAATTAATAAATCTGCTACTTGTGCCAATACTTTCAATTTCAATGTGTAAATTACGTGCTAAAATTATTTTAAAATCTTCATAGCTATCAGATTTATATCAGCTTAAAAATATTAGCATGCGATCTACTACTATTTTAAAAATAAAATTACAATCACAAGAACGCACTCACAGTCATAATGTTTAAAGAATATTTCAATTGGGACGTCTTTATTAATAATTAATGAATGAATGAATTATAACAACAANATCACAAGAACGCACTCACAGTCATAATGTTTAAAGAATATTTCAATTGGGACGTCTTTATTAATAATTAATGAATGAATGAATTATAACAACAACAAAAAATGAATTAAATGAAATAGAACCTTGAAAAAACAATATTTTTAATTTTAATCATTATAAGTTTACTATCTGCGTCCCGTCCCCTCTCGGCATCCCAAGTGGTTTAGGAGGAGGTTGGGCTTGATGGTGGAACTCCATTGCCATTGCCACCGTTCTGTGGTCCATTAAATTGAGCTGGAACTTGAGCTGGAACTTGAACTGGAGCTTGAACTTGAAATGGAGAAGCTGGAGGCCGTGCCTGGATGGTTTGGCTGAAAGATAGAAACATTTAAAAAAAAAAACAAATTAGAATAGAAAAGGTGTTCATCCACGAACAGACCGAGACTAACAATATAACACCGCCACCACCAATTTATTACACGATACAAGCATGTTAAATTAAGTTAGAGTAAACTGTTGTAGTCTTACGCAGTTCTGTTCCCGTTGATATTCATGGACAGGGAGTAGCTTCCAGGGGATTGGAAGCAGTACACAAAAGTTGACGAAGGCGCGGCATGATACTGGTACACTGGAACCCCTGACCCATTGAATCCACGTCCTGCAGGAACTAGAGCGCCATTAGCAGGCCCACCTTGACCTCCTTGGTATGCGGGATTCATGATGATGAAGATAATGCGGAAACTGTTGATGGCAATAATTAATCGGGGAAGGTGCTGAAATAATATAGTAAAATACCAGAAAATTAGAACTATTCCTGCTTTCAACGGTTAACACTTGCTGAAACAAACGAAGTTCACGAATCTCTGTGTTATTGGCGAATATTGAGGCTATTTCAAAAATCTTAGAAAAACAGGGAATTCATACTCAAACTTACAATTTTGGTTTTGTGGTTAGTGAGCTGCTGCTGGGTTGAAAGAAAATCCTGCTCAATTTCCAAGAGAGTTCTTCACGGCTCGAAATCCGACAACGTTCTGAGCGGACCAACTTCGGAAATCTCAAAAGACACAAAAAAAGTTACTAAAAGGTGCAGAATCAGGAATGAACCGGATCAAAAAATCTTGAAGAAATAAACAGTGCTTATACCTTTTCAAAAAAAGGAACCCTACAACCTATGCATGCTAATGAGTGTCTTATCATCACCATCCTCAAGTAAGACTAAGGAAAAGGAATGCCGAAAGCAAGATAAGAAAATAAAAGACGCAATCCAACAATAGGAGCTTTTGATATCAATTTATGAGATAAGAGATATAATGGACAATATAGCTGTGTACTTTGTAGTGGAAAAGCATGATCCATGGTACTGCACTTCTTCAGTTTGATTGAACAACGAATTCAAGAAGTCAGTTTTCTTTTGTAAAAGCAAAAGTTCAGGGAGACATCGCATCGGAAGCGCAATTTAAGCAAGCGGACCCAATCGCTTTTAGAATAGAAGCAACATTATTGGTCAGTTGCGCATATAAAAATGACCCTTCTTGCTTATCTATTTATATATGCAAATACTTAGCTGCAGTTTGTGTGAGATAAGAAGGATATGCAATCAATTTATATCTGGAATATTGACAAAGATTTTGAAGGTTTTACTTTGCAGTCTTTAAAGTATATTTTTCTTTACATTCCTGAAAGCTAGCTTGTTTTCTTCCTGAATCTGCCCGTATTATTCCTCTGAACCATTCATCCATTACAATTAATCGATCCATCGATCAAGCATAATACTACGTAGAAAAACAATAATATATATAAAGAAATACGAAAAGTAAAATGCACATTTCAGCTAGTTGCCAGCATGTAGAAATTAGAATGAGTGGAGTGGGGGGGGGTACATAGTTCACAATACAAAAATATTATTTCAGACCGCGATCATGAACCCATCACATCACATAATATGCAAATGTAAAAACCCATATGTAAAACCTAATCCTGAGGATTGTTATTATTTCTTCAAAGTTGCTATATACCTCTCATTCGGACAACTGATGCAACATCACCCAGGTACTATATACTATACCCACCACTCCATTTAGCTCAAAAACCCACTTCAACTCGATGGCTAATGTCCATACGCAATGCAATTTTATGTAGCAAGTAGCAATGCTTATTTACTAAATAATACTGTTTGGAAATGCGTCATCGCTGCATCTTGCCTACTTGACGCCAACTTATTTTAGCACGATGATTTTACTCTGAAACCATTTAATTATGACTGTATGAAAGTCAAACATTATTGCACAAAAGAAGAACTAGGGTATCGCCGTTTGCCGAGCACAACGCACCATATAAGTTCATGGCGTAGCCTATGTTAGTTTTTCAAATGCCAAACCTACCGTGTAATTAGTTTAAATGGGTTGTATATGGGAAATTTTTGCGAGCACCTATTATTATGCCAATATAATTATGACTATGCCTGATGCCTATGAGAAAGCCGAGCTACATCTTACTTACAAACACGTTGCTCAATTCAACCACCTATAATTTCTAATCGGCTGGCAATTTTCCGGGTGAGGTTGTGTTCTTTAATCCCTTTGTTAATTTGCATCCTCGTCTGGGATTTTGGAGAGCAATAAGTTGCATTTGTAGTTCAGTGGTAAAACAGAGCCATTCACATAAGCTAACAACATCACCTGTGGTTTCTCAAAAAACAAAATTGATGGATGTTAATTATTGTTGCCAGAAAGTGGTAATTATTGAAGTTTGTATTATACTTCTCATCAAAATACGCAATCCAGTCTTCCCTACGCGCTTGGCTGGAGCGAACGCAGACGTCTGCTACTCTTTTGCGTTTCATAATCATCTTCCAAACTCTTCAGACCCTTATCTTTTGCTTTTAAATCATGGAAACTCTTATTGGAATCAAAAATTCGGAGATTCCAGTTTTCAGCAAGTTTGAAGAGGAGGGGGTGACCACATTGAAACGATATATTGAAGGTATTGTGCAATAAGTTGGTTGCAATGTTGCAAATATCTTGAAAAGAATATCACTTGACATTTGGTTGGTATAAAATTAAACAATAATTTAGAGTACCTGCGGGCTGACAACCTTCAAAAAGACTCTTGTCCGAAATTGAGGAAATATCTGGAAACTGCTAAGGTAGACGATTACCTTCTGTTGAAGTACATTAAAGGAAGGAAACACCAAGTGGATGTTGCATGGGACACGGTAATTACAATCTATATCGAACCAGATTGTACCAACTTAAACCAACGTTGTACTTAATACATTAGATTCCGAGCGACCTACAATAACTCAGTACAGCTGTATATCATCTTTCTTATTTTAAGCTTCGAAGATATGCAGAAAATCGATTTAGTCTATATCCTGACGTTTTCCTTGAAGTAGTTCCTCAGAAAGTACAAGACCTTATTGCAATCAACGCCGTGGGCCTTCTTAAAAACAGGGATAAGTATGGACGACGGATTATGTACTTTGATATGAGTAAGTGGAAAAACAGTCCGCTCTAAAACCCTTTTTAAAAAAACCTGGAGAAAAATACAATGAACTCTTTATAGCAAAATGGGATGCAGACAAGTACACTTTAGATGACCTCACAACGCTCGCAGTGATAGGTGCTGAAAAATACTGGAAAGACAGTGATATCATTGAGAAGGGCGTTGTTTTTGTGGAAAATACCGAAGGATTTGGCATTTCCCATGCAAAGCAGCACTCAATGTACAAAATGATGAGAATCCGAAACATTTTCCTGGTATTCAAACTATCCAGTAGTTAATTATGAATACCGTCTATTCGCATTTTCTTAAATGCTTGAAACATAATATTAAATACTTGTATGTATGTAGCATTCCTTCCCACTGTCCATTCAAGGGATTTTCTACCTAAGAGTGCCATACTTTTTTACCCTCATCTTTAGAATGACGAAGCATTTATTCCCCAAAAAGATGAAATCTCGGGTGAGCCATGTCGGAAATAATATAATAATGTGAATTTGACAGTTTAAAGCGTTATCTCAACAAAAAATAATTTTTGTAATTTTTTGTTTGTAGATGTTTTTATATTCACCTAACGAAATTCCTACGGACTTGTACGAAATTGCACCTCCAGAAATACTTCCAACATGGGCGGGAGGCAAACTGAGTGCGGAAGAGGCGTCTGAAAGTTTATCCTTTTATAATTTGTAACAGTGATGTAAATGATTTAACCACTTGTAACTATATTTTAAAAACTCCGAAATGAAATGGATGCAACCTACGAAGAGTTTGAAGCTCAATAAATATTGTAAATATAAGTCCGGTCGCCGTTACTTCACTTCGTCCAAACTGGAATTGCTTATCAGTTTCAATGTCGGTCACTAGCAGCCAGTAGCACATACACATGACACATGACTACATATGAGTTACCACAGGAAACCCTATCACCGTCAAACTAGCAAACTCCTGACATCAAATAGATTGTACCTTTTAACTACTGTACTGTAGCCACTGTATGGGTCATTATAAATATAGTTTATTCATCACATACCATCTACTTTTATCTCGTACTACTTCAATGATGCTTCAATGCGGTTTGGAAGGAACCGGATTGAATTCTCCCTGATAGGAAAAATAACATTTTGCAGAAAGGTTAGTCTAGCTTGGCCAGGACTTCAAAATTACACGTGAACTTTCATGAAATAAGATACCATAAGATCATAATTTCACATCAACTTAATCAATTTTTGCAATTCAAAAGGTAAGCATGTAAAAGATTGAAACGTATATCCCACCCCGCAAACTTGTCAGGAATGGGTTCACAAAATCCGCAAATAATAATGCTAAGTGAGTCTACAATCATTCCCGACTCGGCTGGCGCTATTGGAGGAACCACTAGTTCTGCGGACTCGTTGAATGGAAATGTTGGAAAGCCCATACTTTACCCCAACAACAACGTAAACCACTTTGATGAACCCCAACATCCAGCCTGGATTGCAGTAAAGATTGACGAAAATGCACCGTCAATCATTGGCGAAGGGGACTCCTTTAGTTTTCAACATCTCAGGCCACAAGACATTCTTCGAGTAATCCCAGTACGAATAGTTCCATCGGTAGACCCAAACAGGAGGAAAAGCCTGGACGAGTTTTTGGACGAATTATCAAATAGAGAATATCCTAGTGTACAACTCGTTGTTGAAAATGAGGAGAGTCGTGAGCAACTGGAATCTGCTGGACCGGAAGAAGCCGGCGTGTCCTCAGTACAAGAGCATAATAATAATGAGGTGGTCCAAGGGGCGGAGGTTATTGATGCACCTGCCATTGACGAAGTTGGAGTTGAAGCACAAGAGGAAAACGGGAGACCAATGAGGCACAATAAAGCAACCCTCGTTTTCCTCGTGATCATCATTATTCTGGGCTATCAGTGGATGGATAGATTTTACCTTAATCCTAGAGTCGAGAGGGGGCATCTTTCTTGAAATAAAATAATTCACAATTTATACCAGCTTAAAAAATAAGTTGCAACTAAGTAGCTACACGGACAAACTATGGATGGACTTGATTTTTGGACTAAATAAAGGTTTAAATATTTTTGATAAATATGTATGACTAAGTCGTCAACAACTATTCTGCCGTCACCATTCAATTAAACGATTCGATTAGATTTTCTAGCTCATCCACTTCCACTGCAATGGCTGTAAAATGAAATGAAGTTGTACGAACTCTGCACTTTCTCGGGAGAAAACTCCATGAAAGACCTCCTTCCCTTCAAAACCCTATATTTTCAAAGTGTAGATGGCGTAGGGAAGTTCTTTCCATGAAAATATGAGAAAACAGAGAAGAAAGGAATGACAGTTCCGGCAGTCATGGTCTCGTAGACGCTACACGCTATCCCGGTCAGTATGCTCTTCTACATCTGATTCCGACATTGGCATCATAAAACTTCAAAATGGGTCACAATCTCCATTAAAGTAGGCAAGCGGGCATGAAACATTTCTGGGATTTCATAAACTAGGGTGACAATATAATGTTTACATGCAATCAATTTAGCACTCGCGTCATTAATTTTTCACTTTTGTAAAGCATGTTATGTAATAAAGCTTCAGGTTTAATATTTACAACGTGCTCATCTCATTGCATTGCTCACTCATCATGATTTACTGCTGATTGCTTGAAACCCCTTTTATGGCTATTAATATTTGTTTTATATTCGCTGAACACTTGATGAATGGGCACTTTACGTTGATTCGATTTTGAAAATGGGATAGGGTGGCAGGTGTGTTGTTTGTGATGTCGTTTTTCACATAACATTCATACTCATCATCATCATCATCATGATAATCCGGACACTTTATTTTCTCAACAGTCATAATAAAGTCGTTCAAAGGACAAAAGTCAGTCATTTCAGGAATAATCTCCAACCTGCCTTACATCATCAGCAGCAGCTCAGGCAGGAACGGAAATTCTATTGAACTCCCGACTTGACAGTGACTGTCTGCATACCAACTAAAACGGTGAAGAGGGGATGTTTTTGCCATTGTTCGAATACAAGAGGAGTAGTTCGTACGTACCAGTTCCGGCGGCACACACACACACTCGCCATACTCCATTCCTGCCCTGTTCGTCTTTCAGAACATAATGTTTTGTCAGTGTTGACATAATTCTGCTGAATCCGCTCAAACAGGCATCTTCATCTTGAAGGGACTCCTGTCTCTAAATAAAAAGCGC